>JAMKCH010014434.1:0-71803 GCA_023653785.1 Ophioderma brevispina
CTTTAAAGGACTCTAGATCGCAAATTGAGTGAATGCCGTGTTTAGCCATTCTTCTTGGGATACTCCCCCCACCACTTCATGGGTTATACAGAGCTGGGCTGAGAGCTGATGGGCTCTGTCCCTTTTTTCACCTATGGTGTTGATTTGAAAACTGTTTTTTACGAGTGTGATATAGCCTCTAACCTCATCAGGGATAAGTTTTTTTTTTACTTTTTTAATTAACCTACCGACTCTTTGTTTAGTCGATATTTTGGTTATATAACGAAACAACATTCTTGTGAATCAAATGATTCTTATTTTTAAGAAATGTATGTAATAAGCTGTCATCGCCGAGCGTCCATCTCTCAGTAAGTTTAGGGGAAATAGTTTTTACGGAGACCTTCAAGCGTGAAAATGATCGCCCACAGAAAGGAACAAAGTGAGTTTTCACTAAAAAATGTGGATCTGGTATAAATAAGCTAAATATGTAATTGATGAGTGCAATGTTTTTTCAGAGGATAGGGGTGTATGTAGGAAGGGTACTCTGCTCTTGCGTTTTTTTGTGTGTATGTGTTTTTTTTTTAATCATACACTTTTGGTCATTGTAACTGCTTTTGGTTTTTTTTGTTGAACGTTTAAATAAAAGTCCGTTTGTAAATCACTCGGCAATACAACAAATCTCAAGACTCGTACTCAGTGATACTAAAACCACAAAGGTCACAGACCGTCAAACAGGGTGCATACAGTGGGAATCAACTCCAGGCGTGTGTTTTCTTGTGTTAAACACAGTTCTGTCATCTGCTGAATAAATGTCACGGAGTCATTTTATTATAAAACTTGTTCTATTTACCCATATGGCCTGATTTGGTCTTAATACATTTCAGTGAGGACTAATGTATCTAAAGCTTTAAACACCATGTCAAAAATATCAATTTGAAAAATCTTGAGGGACCACTATTTTTCAAATGGGCAGTCCTCTTTAAAACATTCTGTAATTTAAGTTGGAATTCACATCCTTCCCTGTTATTTTGCCTTTCTTTGTTAGGATGATAAAAAGTATTGTTTCAACAGTCTTTGTTTTGTATTTACCATGAAATCACACATACCTGAACAAATGTAATCCATTATAATGATACTTAAATTTTGGAGAAAGTCAACTACCAGTTCATTTCAGATGAAACAAAGGACCCATTCTTGAGACTCCTTCTCGAGGGCTGATTCAATTTGGTAAAACAGGCCCCCAATTGTAAGCAAGTCTTTTTTCTGGTGAAAAATTTGCAAAAAGGTAAATGCAGTGACATTTGCATGCACCACTCAATCACTGCACTAAATATGAGTGTGAGTAAATCTAGCAACTTTTATGTAGACAACCATCTGTTTTGTTATGTTTGAATCCTGGGATTTGCCTTACAAAAACTTGTGATGGAGAGGGATAGCTTTACAGGGACTGGGGATGCCAGCAGTCCCATATGCAGATGGGGATGGTGTCAACCCAATTTTAAGGCCAATTAACTGTGAGCTTTTTGTATTTAAGCTTTCTGAAGTATTATTTTGACTAACTAAGTTTTATAAAACTTTAATTTTTTATTTTCCTTATGGAGTCAAAACTGGGATGGAAAGGACATTCTTTTTTTTGGAAAGGGGGGGAGAACTTGGGTCAAATGAGCTGACACATGTTGCTATATACTGGATACCACCAAATAGGCGGGATTATTAGTTGTTATTTCGTTCTGTGCGTTTTAAAAGTTTAAACCAAATGTGCTCGAGCTTTTGGCAAGAATCACGCGCGCACGCATAATATACACATGCGTCTCTTGCAGTGGTCTTGCGCCTTACATTTTCCATATCCGTTAGCCACTGTTATGAGGCCCGCCTATTGGTGGTAATCAAAGTATAGATTTTATTTCTTTGTGGGCAACTGTTGTGTATTGTAGTTTTTTGTTTATATTATAGGTAATATTATTTTGAGGAATGAGCTTTGGTACTAAAATTTTAAATGTTTTTAAACAGATTCAATTTTTTCTTTTCAGACAAAATGCTTCATATGTGGTATAGGAAGAGTATTTGATCTAAAGTGCCCATGGGTTCGAATCCCACACAAGAAAAGAGCCGACTTAGTCCCAATACATGTAAGTTCTTAATCACCTTATATTACACTTGTACTGACTAGATGCGGTTTTGTACAAAAATTCACTTATCTTCTTTAAAGGGACAGGAGGAGATTTTTGGAGGATATGAATTTCCTCAATTGCAACGTGATCGGTTTGTAAGAACACCCACCAATAACGTTTTGAAAGGTTAATAGACAAACAAGTAAAAAAAAAACCAAACACCTATGTTTTGAACTTGCCAATGCTGCTTGTTAATCATTCCCGTAGAAAAACATGCTCTGGTTTTTCTCATCGTGCACGACAGAAACTTCTAAATCATCATTATGATCTATTACTACAGTGGCATATTCACTTATTCTCTTCAGATCCTTGGTAAGCAATTACAAATATCAAAATACCTGGGTTTTCGATAAATCATTGTGACGACAACTCATGAAATGGTCCTCCTGTCGCTTTAAAATTAACAAAGGTGATGTGATTTTGCCGATAATTGCATGAGGATTTTAAAGTTTTCATTGGATTTTAATTAAATGTAGTTTTGTTGATTTATTAATCAAAATTATAAATGCTTTTTTTTTTCCAGGTTTTTCTTGATGTATTTATTAACAAACCTGAAAACGGAGCTCAGGCCAGGTAGGACAGAATTTTTAATGGAAGATTTTGAGTGTTTGACATAAAGCACCCAAAATAAATGTATGCATGCTAGTCAGTTCACTTTTCTTACTTTCAGGTACCCAAGTTTGTCAACAAGGATCAGCGAAAGAAGGGTGTTTTTCCATAATCATTAAGCGATTTTATTTATTTTAATCACTGCAGGAATCTTATGTATGGCAGCTGTATCAAACGATGTTGGGGACTTCGTCCCTGTGGTGACTGTTTCCGCAAACAATAGAAGAGGATACCATCATTGGCGACAATGCCTCTATTTAAAGAGGGCACAAATTCAGCTAGCTCAAAAGTCTACAACATGACTTTCCAAACCAACATATGTTAGCCCTGTGAGTTACCTACCTTCATATCAGAATGTGTGAGCTCACAGTGATTTCATCATAGGAACTCGTGGAGACCCCCACAATAGACATAAATAAGAATATTGATCACCATGGCAACCACCACCAGCAGTGGTGTGACTTTGGACTTAATCGTTCATCCATGGAGATATAATGAGCAATTAATTAAAAACATTAGAAGAACACCTCCTGCTCAGTAAGAGTAGTGTCAATGGTGCAGTTATAGAGACGACAAATCAGAAATTTGTGTTGTGTGTTTTGTTTTTTGTTTATTAATTAACACTTGGAATATTATTGCCTATTGCATTAACAGAATATGAATTTCCTAGCATAGAATGAGTGTTTTTGAACATCCATAATGCTTGCAATGTGCCTATCGTACTTACAACACATGTCAGTACTTAAGGATCAAGTGTTCAAGAAGTTAGAGACCACACAACATTTCCATCCCCCAAGTACTAATGCTTTGGGGGCTACATGAGTGTAAAAGCTCTAGGGTTTTTTTATGTGCTAGGAGTAGTATTGTGTGGATCACGTGACTTTATTGAGGTGAATTTCCCCAAAACTGGTGCAATTGTTGGATTGACTCAATACAATCCTCTGGAAACTGAATGATACCTTAGTCATTTGTATATTTAGACGGATTCTGCCAATGGTCGTGGAAAGAAAGATCAGTGGCATATGGGGGTAATCAAGGGATGTTTGAGATTGAGGTCAAAGGTCATTCCTGTTGGCAAGTTTAGTATGTTGGGCAAAAATATAACATTTGCCACTTTTCAGTAAAAAGTACATTACTTTTGTCAGCAAATTGCCATTTAACTTCCAACTCCTGGTTAACCACCGAAAAACAGTTTGGTTAAGATTGGATTGGTAGGGCCTGGCTGGTTTTTAATCATTATACTAAATACTATGAGTTAAGTACTACTAGGCGGACCCTGGTTTTCGCGTCACTGGGTTCCGCGATCACCTTGGCTGAACGACACCCATCTTCAACCATCGACCCCACCAAGTTTCATGTCCATACCCCAACTTTTCCCCTTTGACCTCCTTTGACCTTGAATGACCCCTGATACCCTTTGATCCGCTAACCATAACAATTCGTCCTTCGGACGGTCAAGGGCACGCATCCACCAGTTTCAGAACGGCGCGACCCTCGGTCTCGCAAAAATAGACGCCGGTCATACAGACAGACGGACAGACTACCGGTATTATTATATAGATGTGATAGCTGTACAGAATTGTTTTAGTACTATTTGAGCTAACATTTTTTTAATTTCCAATCACAAACCTAACTGTGTTATTCTTTTGCTCTGATTATCTCACTACCATACCATAACGGAAAAATTTCTTGTACTTTTAACACATCGTGTACATTTGAAGTTTAAATCATAGTGTTTGTTGTGAAAGGAGGTAAAACCTTTTTAAAGGGAGCATCATTTTTTTAGAATAGGTGGAGACTTTATCCTGTATCAATCTTGGTATGTAAAAAGCACTGCTATAGTGACCACAGCTTTGTATTGCACTTTAAAAATTGGTTTCTTCTCTAGTTCAAATACAATCTGCCTTTTGGGTTTTAGGTTTTGGGTATTGCTTGAAACAGATTAGGGGTGGTGAAAATGTAAGTATCTAGAGTCCCGGCATATTTATGGTTCATTTTTTCCAGATTTTTACGAAATCGACACTTTGCAGTGTTTCAAATTAAAAGTTTCTATCAGCTAAATGTGGAAACCTGGAAAATAAAAATAAATCAAATAATGATAATAAAATATGTGCTTGAAACGTCCATTTTTGTGGCAATGTTTCATGTAAATTTGTATCATCAAGAGATTAACTAGATTGGGGGGGGCAAAAAGGACTTCAAAAAACTGCAAAAAAATCTGGAAATTGAAGACAAAAACTCTGTGGGAACCCTGGCCCTGGTGGATAAATTTCTGGCAATTTTGATAGTGGTTCCAAAGTCCAAGATGGGATGTGTTCTTGAGAATATGCCAGAACTGATCAAAAATCAAAGGATTTGGGAGAGCCAAATCAATTTGAAAGCAGCCCTTTGGCAATTGATTTTAATTAATGCTACTTTTAGTTGTACCCCTTGCATGATTTTTTTAATTACTAGGTAGACGAAAGTTGGAATCCAGATATTAATGCTTTGATTATATCTGTAGTAATTACACCCCTCAACCTTGCAGGATTGTTCATTAGAAGTACGTTTATTTTGATATGTAAACATTGCTGCTGGCAGATTTTTATGCACATGTTCCATAGTATGGTTTTGTACAGCATTACTATTCTATCCTTTTGTATTTTCTTTTAATCAGCTATCTGCTGTGAATTTCTTTGCCTTTAATTTGAACATAACGGCACATATTCCAAAAAGATATTTAACAATCCAACCAAACAATCATTAATCTCGGAAGTAGTGAGGTAGATAATGGTTCTTTAAAATTATGAAAAAAGGTAATAGTATAGATATGTTAGTGCAGAACATGATTTCTTTTGGTATAATATAAACAAAATTTGATGCTTTTACTATAATTCAAATATTATCCCCCTATCTACCTCTCTACTTCAGAGATAAACATTTGTTTAACTTAAAAGCTTTTTGGAATAGGGGCCGATATTTTTATAGTGTTATTTACTGGGAATTTTATAAAAGAGCTATATAGAAATTATTTATGTAATTATAATCATGAGAAATGCTTGTGCGTAACAAAATTGAACATGCTTGCTCTGAATTGGCAATTGTGAAATGTAATCAGTATTTAACTCTTAATTATAGAACTTGAATATTGTAGTTGATATTAATGCATTTTGAAATTTAATTGAAATAATTAGATATTATAAACTATATACACAAGTAATCTTTTATTATGTCACAAGAACTGTTGTACAACATTGTACCATAAAGCAACTGTTATATTTAAATAAAATAATTGTGCAATTGAAATTTCGAATTAGGTGCAACATAGGTCTATATTAGAGAATGCCTAATATATAACATAAGCAAAAATGTACCTCTCTTGATAATGTAGATAACAATTGAAGTAGTTCAGTGTTGTGTAATTTATCAAATTTGAATTCCAGTTTTGCACTGTTGACCAACTTTAACAAAGATGTGTCAAATGCAAAGAATTATTTGTCATGTTTTGCAATTATTGTGTTTTTTTTTTCATTTTTTCCCCATTGAAACAAAGTGTGTGCATGCTTCTGTATATTAAAACTCCTTGGGTGCTTTACAAATTGTTACATAATTTGAGAAATTGAACAGTTTTGTACGAGACTCTTGTACCGTTAATTAACCGATTTTACACGTACCTTCAATAAAGTGCCGATCTGTTGTAAATGGGGTGCAGGCTGTTTTGTGATTACAAGAATTTCAACTGGTATACGTGTAAAGAATTGCTTTTTGTGTGTTTTTGGTTTCACCCAATTTAGCCAGTGTGTACTAACCAGTGAAACGCAGGTCGGAAATTCATGTTCACACTCTAGGTGCCTTAATTACCAAATCTGGCGCGATAAAAAGATGTTGCTATTGTTCTCTTGTATTCAATTTTGGATTACTTTGATTGTTATTCTTCTCATACGACATTAAGCATTTGTTATTGTGTACATTTTCCCCTAATATCGATATATTTAATTGTCAGAAAACAGTACAACTTGTTTGTTTTAATTACAAAGGCCTTTTACATTTTCTTAAATATTATAGACGTACCCTATTTATAAAATGTTATGAGATAGAAATTAAATATCTTAGAATTTTGCAAATGACTTTAAAATGCAAACATTTCAATCATTTTGATAAAAACCTCTACTATTTATCCACTTGATCTCATGCATGTATACAATTACTGTTGGACTTTATTTTGAAGTATTAAAGTGTGATAATTTTTAGTAAACGAGGTCGAGCACAATATTTAGATGTTCTTCGTACTTACAATAGGTGTATTTAAATCATTGTGCGAATGCAAGAAGGTCGTAAGTGCAATAGCTGCCTTGTGATACAGCTGTGTGCTGCCATCTATTAGGCTAACTCTCAATTTATCTCTCCTTTCAGTCTATGGCTCTTGAAATGATGAAGAACCATCAAGAGCCACTGACGAGGCATGGCATAATGTTTTGACGGGAATTTCTTACAAATGGCAGCTATTGCACTTATGACCTCCTTGCATTTATACGATGAAATGTAGCTTTTCTATTTGAATTTCCCACTCCCCCGTGAAAGACTTTACCTAATAAATCTTCCATGAGGGTGTGCAGATTTTATTTTGAATAGCCCAATCTCTAATAGCAATCAGTATAAATTTTCATGGCCAGTTTCCTCGCACCGCATTTGCGTCTTGACCCTCAGTTGTTACGATACTACACATACAGTTGCATACAGTTATAAATTCCTTTGCCATAGTCGTTGTTATTTTCATGTTGTCCTGAAAACAAGTTAGAGAAAAGATTTAATGAACAGGCCTGCTTTGTTAACCTGTTGTCTTCTTAAGGCCATGTTTTGCTATCATGATAGAACACATCGAACTAGCTAGCAACCAAACCGGTTAAATGGGATGGACATTTCTGTGTGCGTATGCTTCCCTCCCTCATGTATCAATATTTGCAGTGATTTTCACCCACAAATACTTGTCTCACCATATCATGTAACCTTTGTTGAATAATAAAACACTTTTGCGTGTATTTTTCTCTTACTCAAATTAGCACTTTCGAGTAGAAATGTGAGAGCAATTAGTAAGTGATATTTCAAATGTGATCCCTTAACCACTTTTTTTTTAATAGTGTGACATATTTTGTTGTCAGTGATAGATTTGATAAATAACACACTGGCATTTTTAAAATGCTGATTTTTGTGGTGATGAGGGTATACTGGTTATCCAGATAAGAATTTAGGTGTTGACCATATTGTTGGTTTCTCATAAGCTTGGGCTCCTTGTCTTTTAGGTTAGGAAGACACATGTGGGAAGTTCTCAATGACTTCCCAAAACTTTCTCCCCATTGTAGGAGTCCAATCTCATGAAAACCATGCAATATGGCAACTGTGAAAATATGGGTTGCAAGTGTTGAGTTTTCTAGAATGTTCTGAAGTACAAGTTGAAACAAGATGATGAAATCCTTAAGACGGGGACCTTAAAACGACAAAAAGTTGACGATTGCTTGTCAGTTACAGGTGTAAATGACGGATTCATGCTAGAAGTTACTGCCCTTTTTGTAAACTTAACAAAACTTACCTGTTGTAATGCTGCAACATTTAATAAGGAAATTATGTGAACAAATAAAAATGCCAAAAAAAGGAACAAAATTGATGCCCGGAATTTGGGTAATGTCCAAGCGAGGTAAAAGTTGATTTAAAAAAAAAAAGGGTAATGATATGTGCTGGCTATGTTGTTGTAAAATGTGTTATTATTAAGCCTGTACGTGGTGCAGGATGCCTTGTATTGCGTTTGCAAATTTCAAATGTTATTTATAGTTTATTGAATTTGATAGCTGGTTTGGATGTCCATTTTTTTCCAAATAATGCATTGTTATGAAATAAATGAATTTCACCTTGTAAAATTGTGTGTTTTTAAATATTGTGCTATAGAAGAGGAGGTAGTGTTTTTCCCGCAATGCGATTCTTCCAATACAATTTCTGCACTGGATGTCGTATGAATTTATAGTGACAAAAAAACCTAACTGAACAGAACTCATCAATTCATGTGACAACCAGTGCAAAAATGATATTGAAAGAAATGCATTGTGGGAAGAACACGATACCTCCTCTTGTGTTATAGTGTCATAATTAAAGGTAGGTGACCCAAACGACAACCTCGCACCCCCACTTTAATCCATCAAGTATGAGATTTGTATCAGAAGAAAGTTAGTATTTTCTCATTACCCGCAGTGAAATTCAAGGCCCAGGAAACGTTTCCTCTGGATGTTTTGAGCAGAAACATCTCAAAATGTGGCATGCACTGTCCTCAGTGGCGTAACCAGCTTTTTTTTCAAGGGGGGGGGGGGGCAAGCATATATTAAAATTTGTTAGTATAGTATATGTCCTATGTAAATCACTAATTTTTCAGGGGGCAAGATTCCCCACAGGGGGGAAGCTGCCCCCCCTGCCCTCCCTCTGGGTACGCCACTGACTGTCCTATGTGCCAAGTTATAGTATTTGTCATAATCCCTTGAACATGACATACGCGTGTATCTCTTTGCGTTAACTGTGTTTGCATGCAATCCAACAGTGCGTCGTATTGGCGGGAAAGCGGGCGTACAGAGTTACATGTCCCAAGGGATTTTGACAAATATTAGTATAATACACATTTTTGCTTCTAATATCCAAATGGCTGGTCCGATTTCATTCCTTTATGTTTTCAGAATCTTCCATCCTTTAACAGCTTAATGGACAATAAAACTATGCACCAGAGACAGTGACATGAGGTTTTTGAGACCAGGACATGAGTTTTCCTGGGAGACTACTGATTGGTTGGAGTAGTTTAGGGATGTTCCATTTCTTTGGGGGTGTCACTGTCTATAGTTAGTAACTTTTTGGTGGTTTCTGGTTCCATTTCTTGGTGGTTCGTGTTGTCTACCAATTCCATTTCTTTGGGTTTTCCTGGTGTCTACTTGTTCATTTTATTTGGTGTTTCCTAGTAATTACTTTTTAAAATGTTGGTATTTCCCAAAAGTGGTGTTTACTTGTTCCACTTTTCAGATTCCACAGGTCCTTTGTGTATAATAAATTGTCTGCTTCATATGTTATAGGACCTAGTTACTCTAACTAGTTTGGGTATAACAAGCAATCTGAAAAAAACACAATGAAATATTGGAGATAGTTATCGAGGTTACACGAATTTATCAGTCTCGCTATGCGACTCGCACAAATTTTCAAAACTTCATAATAGCTTGACCCGATAGAGTATGTATCTACTCAAATCATCCAATATGGTACCCAAAATGTGTAAGGCGATGTTGTCAGCAATATGCTTCCATCTATTTTACTCCACTTCGCGAGGGGGAAAAAACATCATGAAAAAATGTTGGAACAATGAATCGAGTCACCCACCTTCAAGAAAGTAGAAGTGATGGCCTTATCTTATGCCTTAATGTGTTTGGGGGGGGGTGCACCCCCCAAGTCCACAAAGGGGAAGAAGGTCCACTTTTCGCTGAATCTTTTGTTAAAAGAATTTTGCCCAAGAAAGTCACTTTTGGTGATGAAAATGTTCAGAAAGTCCAAAAAAAAGGACCATTTTAGGGGGGTTAGGTCAAATTTTGACCAAAAAAAGGGTCCAACTTTTTCGACCACAAAAGCAGTCCCGCACCCCCCCCCCCAAAAATTAAATAGGCCCTGTTTGTAGACACAACCATTACTGTCGGGCATTTGGCATTGTGCTGTTAAAAGGTTTGTTTGGTCATCATTGATCTCTATTCACTGGAATGGTAACCTGGGCATCTTCTAGAATGCTATTGTGTTGGGTATACCTGGTTTAGCTGATATGGTTGCCCTTAAGGAGGAACTGGCTAATTTCAATGAATATTTCCAACAGGTCATTAAGAAAACAGTATGTTCAAAAAAACTGGATTTCTTAAATTCAACTATTACCAACCTTATGGACAAATATATTCCAAAGAAAAGACGAGTAGGTGAGGTGCCTGAGGCAAAATTAGGGCGTTGCAGAGGAAGGCTTAAACGCATCTATCTAACAAAGGAACAGATCGCTTTCACATGACGCTAAGACCACATTAAGACCTACAGATCAAAATACAAAAGAAAAGCGGGATGAATTCTTATATACATGATTACATTGGCAGGAAATCTTCAAAATAACACAAAGTTTCGGGAAAATAGTGTTAAATTGAAGCGTGAAGATTCTAAATGGCGTTTCCACCACTTAACATCCGAATATGAATCACTCTGATGATAGTCTTGAAAAAGCTAAACATCTCTGATATTTTAAAATCTGTCACACCAAGGAAGATACTCAAACTTCCTGACCCAACCCGGCCAAAGTGTTGAAGATATACCACCTCTTCACATTCAGCAGATGGTGTACACAAACCACTGGAGGAACTCAATACTAGTTTAAGTGTCGGGCCCTATCAGATACCTGACAAAAAATTTTGAAAGAATGTTCTGCAGAGTTGGCTCCAATCGCAGCTTCCATCGTTTCACAAAGCCGCCTGCTGGAGACTAGAGACCCTAAACATCTGATTGGCGTGACTTCACATATTACCATTACAAGAAAAGGTAAAGTTTCTTGCCTTGTACTTATAGACCGATCTTTGACATCCATCTGCTGCAAGATCAGGGTAACAACATCCTTATAGTATCATAAGCATTTTGACAAACACAAGTATTCTCACCAACTCAGAAAACACGGTTTCCATAGAGAGAAAGAGGTTGTGTTGATTACTCGGTTGTTTTAACTACCCGATGACTAGCAAAAAATCTTGGATTATAAAAACCACCAACTTGGTGTTGACGTATCTTGTTGGCTTTTTCAAAAGCCTTTGACGGTGTACCACGTAAATGCCTCCTTAAAATAATATCATCATTATATAGTGAGAGGAAATATCCACAAATGGATTGAATCCTTGCTAACAAAACACAGATAATGCATGGTCTTGGATGGTATCCAATCTACTGCTGTGGAAGTGGACTCCAGGCTAGTGTCGCTTTGGGAATGGTCACCGGGCCACTGAGCTTTCTTGTTTTCATCAATGACCTACATATGCTTTTATCTCCCGAGAAATAAGAACAGAACTGGATGCAAAGACCCTCCAAACTGATCTTGACGCATTATCTCGGTGGAGTTAAAAATGGCAGATGACATTTAACACTGGAAAATGCTTGTTATGCGATTTATCACCAAGAGATCATCAAGGATTACTACTTACTCTCTGTGTGATAATATCCTCCAGACCACTGACACCCATCCAAACCTGGGCCTTAAGTTTAGTATAACCTCAGGTGGAAAAACCATATTGTGGATATAACAAATAACTGCAAAAGGACCGTGGTGTGATCAGATGAAATTTCAAAGCTTGCACAAAGGACATCAAGTCTTTCCTATACTTATCCCTCATTCAACCTAAGCTTGTGTATGGTTCAGCTGCATGGATCCCATCAACAAATGAAGAAAAAACATCCCCTTGATATGATCCAAAGATCAGCAGCTAGGCTTTACTTTAATAACTACTCCAGAGAGGCAAGTGTTTCTCGAATGCTCACCCAACTGGAATGGCCAAGTTTAGATATTTGTAGGTGGATCACCAGAATTAACATGTTGTATAGAATCATCCACAATCTTGTGGATATTTCATGGAGTGACCACTTAACCAGACCAACTAGAATGACGAGATGTCATCATCCCCTCTCATACAAGCAAATTCAAGTAAAGATCTTCAGTTTATGCAAACAGTTTTTTTCCATGGACCATACCACATTGGAATATTCTGCCTCACCACATCTTGGACATGACAGATTATGTTAAAGAGACATGAGGAGATTTCCAGAAAGAAGCGCCCTCAATTTTTTTCGAACCCGGGTATTTTGCATATTTGGAATGCTTTCCAATGTATTAGATCACACCTGAAGTGAATAAGCCGAATACGCCGTCTTTATGTAATAATAAGATGATTTAGTACTTTCTGTTGTGCACGACAGAAAGTCAAAGCACGGTGTTCTATGGGGACAGTTACGATAGTCAGGCAAGTTCAAAACAAGGTTTCTGTTTTCTTATGTACTTGTTTGTCCAATAAACCTTCGAAACGTTCTTGGTAGGTGGTCTACAATCGATCCTGTGCAATTTGAGAGAAATTCGTATACTAAAAAAATCTCCTCATGTCACTTTAAATTCAAGACTGCTACTACTACCAAATTTCCACAACTACCCAGCCTTAAGTGATTAGGTGAAGAACTCTGATGTGATGCAGGTATCTGTTTTGTCGGAGTATCAAGATCCAGTATACCAAGATGTCCAGTTACTGTTATGTAGTCAATCCATTGTATAGAGATCGGTGGGTTTGGTTGAGAGAATAACATTGGCACAAGCCAAGGAGGGCCACACATGACCTGCTTGTTCTGGACATGGGAGAAATCATTACACTGAGCTGATTACCTTTACTACAATGTTGACTGAAACATATGCAATTACCTTTCTAGAGAAATGGAATGTCCCAAAATACATCACCCCTAAAATAAGAAATGGTACCAACCATTGACCCCAGGTCACTCCCAGCATCCTTACAATTCTTCCCGCTTTCGGTTTGGCTCAAACTAAAACAGACGTGTCTATGTTTCCTACTGCGCTTTTAGTCATGTGATGCTTTTGCCAGGAAAAAGGTAAACATAAGGCAACCATGTTTTCATTGCATATGCAGTGTTTTCATCGGCTGCCTTTGGTTATGTACAGCCAGTATTATACCCACTTGTATAGCAAGGGCGGGTATATTGTGCTCCTTGTGATTCTTCTTAATCATCATCTTCTTCATCAAACCAAGTTGTAAAGGGCAAGCTCCAAAACTACAAAGGCCCAAGAGCCCCCACTTGGCACAATGATAGCCCTGACCCCCTCTAGTCAGTGGCGGATTTAAGAGTCAGCAGTGTCAGCAGCTGCTGACAGGGCCCCTCTAAAACATTGCTCTCAGGGCCCCTCAGACACCCCATAGTCGCACTAAAGTGCGACATAACGTCGTCGCTTTGCGACGCTAAAGGGGCCCACCTTAAGCTGCTGACAGGGCCCTTTTCCTTAAATCTGCCACTGCCTCTAGTGCCTTTGACACTGATCTCTATACAATGGATTGGCTACACAACAGTAATTGTATATTAGATGAATGGAGCAACGGGCAGACATCTTGGTCTACCGAACACAATAGGATTCCAGAGACACCTGTTTAACAGAAGTTGTATCCCGGGTGCACGTTTTAGAGACATGCCATCACATACGCGCAAATACAATGAGCTCAATGAATTGGCTTGATTCTGTAGTCTGTTATGTCGCTTATCCACATTTCAATGGGAACAAATGGTGTATAAATGACCGGCTCTTAACCACCTGCTTGGGCTCTTTTTGGATGACCAATATGGCCGTCAGTGCCTCAATTACGAAGCCCAGGTTTCCAATCCATTATATAGAGATCAGTGGCCTTTGACCGATCTCGACCCCAGAGGTCAAATGTTACAAGCTACATAGGGCTAACCCTATGTGAAACCTATTATGGCATCTAGCTCCGTAACTGCAATTGTCCTAAAGCCCCGACTTGGCACAATGATAGCCCTGACCCCCTAGTGCTTAGGACCAATCTCGACCCCAGAGATCAAAGGCCTAATAACTTAATTTTCACTATTTGGTGGTTTGCTCCTACATTAAAGTAGTAGCTAAAAAGGCTTTCCAACATTTTTTTATTCTCTCTCTCTCGCCTTATCGCTGCTTATCCTTTAAAGGTGCATTTCGTGATTCCAGCACTTTCTGTTCATTTTTCACTAGATATCAATGAGAAAAGCTTACCACAAAATCTGATCTTTCGTTTTTGAGTTTAAGAAGCAATTGCTTGTTTCCCACGTTCCCATGGCCACTGTGCTATAATTTGTTCCCAGACAGAAAATACAAAAGTTGCGAATTTCTTACGGATACTACTGAATTTGCACCTAAGATTAGGCAAACATGGATTAACTATGGCTAAATCGGTTCAGATGATATAAAATCTCAACTTTTTTTTGAGGTAAGTCGGGGGGGTGGGGTGGGGCCAGTTTGTGGAATCACACTGAAATGCTCCTTTAAGAGACAAGGACATTCTCCATAAAAACACCCCCCATTTGTTTCAAACCCAGATTTTTTTTGCATATTTGGTAATGCTTTCCAATAAAGATCACACCTGAGTGAATACGCCAAATACATCGCCTTTATGTAATACGATAATTTTAGTCTTTTACTTTTCTGTCGTGCACACCATAAAATCAAAGCATGGGTTTCTATATGGATTGATTAGGATGTCGGCAAGTTCAAAACAAGGTTTGCGGTTTCTTTTGTACTTGTTTGTTCCAAAAAACCTTAGAAACGTTCTCGGTAGGTGATCTACAACCGATCCAGTGAAATTTGAGAGAAATTAAGGTCCATGTTCTGATCATCTTGGGATCCCCGATTTACTTGGTAGTATCGATTTTGATAACAGATGAAAGGCTGTGATTTTCTCATTGTCGTCCTGAAAAATTGATCTCTCAATCCATTTCATTCCCAAAATATTAACTAGAATTTCTCGCACTCACTATATTCAAAGAATATAAGCTGTGGGCCGCTCCATGACCTTTGACCTGGGCACATGACCTTTGACCTCATCAACATATGAGGGATCCCATGGTGCACCTATGACAGAAGTTTGGTTCCAATTTCCACTTTTCAATTGAGATCGATTTAAAAAAAAAATAATTTAGTGACACACACACACACTGATTGCTAAGTGGTTCTGCCAGCCCACAAAAACTGCTGTTTAATGGTTGACCATCAATCAATATTTAGCACAGTATTAAATAGGGCTTTGCAATATGCATTATTGCTTCTACTATCAAAACCGCAAGTTTGTTTCCCACGGTACTTGGCGGGGCATATGTGCAAGTGCCAGGCTCTCAACATATACATAAATCGGAAGTATCATCTGTAATGAGCTGCTGCTTTCACCAAATACTTCTTTCCGAGGCATTTATGGCAGTAGTTGTCGTTGACTTTTTTACTGCCGAGGTACATAGCCATCTTTTAAAGGCTGACTCGGAGATTTTGAAATATTTTGTGTATTAATTAAAAATAGTCAACAAGAACTAAAGATAATCACCCAAAATGCTCAATTCCAAAGTTTGAGATGAATCAGAATTTTCGTTTTGATGCAGTAAATATTTATGTGTACAGTGCCATAGGATACCGTGTATAACAGAAATTCCGGATTCGGAATTTTATAACAAAGTTGCGAATATATGAAGGACTTTGATTTCAGGTTGGCTATTTCACACAGCGATTAGTGTATGGACAAGCATTATGTACATGCAAAAAACACTGTTTGAAAATTTAGGGTGCGAGTCAGCCTTTAAGTGACAACTTGTCACCTTGCTTTATTTCCGCACACAAATTGTGCGTTTTCCCGTCGTGAAATTTAATGTGGCAAATAGTCTCCTACATAAGTGCTGTCTGTTATTTGAGAAAGCACACCTGCGAGGTGGGTGTCTGAGTTGGCAAAGTATTATGAACTTGGTGGCTGGTTTGAAGTCTACACACTGCAATCAATTGCAAAAGTGGACCGATCACCTGCTCAGTGTGAAAAGCCTTAAAGGGGGATGGCCCGATTTAAGGATATGAAGTTTTCATCTTGATCGATTGGCCTTCACTCCAAAACCCTCTCTGTAAAGTTCTGTGCCGATATTTCAATCAGTTTTGATGTGAGAGCTTAAAATTAATATTGGTCGACCAAAATAGGGCACATTTTCACTCCTAACTTCAAAACCAAATATCCTTTGGCTCTAAGATAAAATTACAAAAATAGTCGCTTTCTTCTGAGAGCAAAATATTGACCACTCAACCACCGTTCCGTAAAATCCCGGCTTCTGGGGACGAGGCTATTAGCGATCGGGCCATGGACCTTTTAAGGGACAAGCAGCAATTTGTTGATCAGAAACATCGATAAAAATCATCAAAATTCGTATTTTGATATTTTCATTACTGGCATAGATGTACCAACATAACCTGCAAGTGGTTGGCTTGAAATCCGTGTATTAAAGACAAAGCAGTACTTTTTATCCGTGCATATCAAAATTCCGATTTGAGCTCAAAAAAGCCCTTTCCGTGTGAATATCGCAGATTTATAAGCGTAATATCGTGCACATGACCTGTACAATTTGTTCTATACTGATATAAACCACAATCAGCTGTTTAGTATAGATTTTGAGTCATCATCACTGTATATGTTATGAAAAATTTCCTCAAATACTTCATTTTTTCACTATTTGGTGTTTTTGTTCCTACATTGTAGTTATATTTGATTTATAAGCTAAAAAAATGTATTTCCAATTTTTTTTCTCTCACATTATCGCTGCTTATCCCTTCAGTATCTCACAACTTGGGTGTTAATCCAATGGTGGCTGGGATGGCAATGCTGACCCTTGTGGTCAAAAATTGAACTGGTAAGAACTTGCTAGTCAGGGGGCACATGTCATCCTGTTGCTATTACTTTAGGTCTGCCAAGTTTGGTTTTTCACTTTCATGTGTTCAATAACACCACAAGGAATAACTTCCAACTTGTTGTCTAATTCAGTTTTTTTTGTCAACTGATGAGGGCGCTTTTCAAAATGGCCGCCAAATGACATATTTTTCAAAGAAATGCCCATATCATGTTATGATTTTTGTTGGTGCTAAAATTGGTCTTTTGTTATTATATGCTCAGTATTTACAATACTACTTTAAGGGCCATTTATTGGGTTTAAGGGGGTCACAAACACTTAAAATACATTGATTTGCGAAGCCTTAGAAACTGTCCCCAAGCGAAGGGTAGTTGTTTTTTCAACATTCTTCCTAACAGCGAAGTCGTCGAGCGAATGGCGCCCCATACTTAACCCCAGGCTGCTTAACCGTTACATTCGCCCCATACCTTTCCACCTGGAAACCTTAGCGGCTATCATCCCGGGATGGTGGAGCGCAACACTGGACTTTAAGGGCGCATACCTACACGTGACCATCCATCCTTCAGACAGAAAATGGCTCGGTTTTTGGTTTACATCAACAGCGAGACCTTCCCGTTCTAGAGCCTGCGCTTCAGGCTATCCACGGCCCCAAGGACCTTCTCAAGGATAGCCAAGGTGATTGCCGAAGCTCTGCGGTGACAAGGAATGTTCATCTTACATTTACTTACCGGCTGATCACTGCCCCATCCCAGGCCCTTCGCTTTCAAATCTGGAAGACCTGCGGTCTTGTCAGCACTAATCATCAACTGGGAGGAGTCAGCCATCCAACCATCCTAGACAGTGCATCTCCTGGGCTCGGTCATAGACTTCGGCAGAGGGAAGGTGTTCCCGACAGCAGAGAGAACAACAGCCAACACAGAACCTCCTCGCCAGGCAGACGGCTCCAGCCAAACTGATGTTGCGGCTTCTTACCCTTATAGCCAGCATCATGGCAGTCCTTCCCTAATGCCCCTACATACGAGATACATCCAGCTTCACGTTTCATCCAAGTTCAGCCTCAATATAGACTGGATGTCGAATGTGATAGCAATCTCTCCAAAGGTCCACCACACCCTCAGATGGTTAATGCAGCCTCACAACATTCACTCTGGGCGGTCCCACTTCGACGCTCACCATAGACACGTCCAAAACGGGCTGGGGAGCCCACTGGGAAGGCTGGTGATTGGCAGTGTCTTCGACTCCAGTCATTGCGAAGCATCACGTCAACCTTCTGGAGCTATGGGCGGTCCGCATGGCATTACGGCACCTACTTCCCAAGGTCAAGGACCAGACGATCACCTATGCTGCAACAACCTCACAGTAGTGACTTATATAAACGAGCAGGGAGGTACCCACAGCCTGACTATGTCAACAGACAATCAAGCTGCTGATATGGTGTCAGCGCCACAGGATCAAGCTCCAGGCAGTCCATCTCCTCCCGGGAGCAACATTCTAGCGGATACCCTATTAAGAAGGGGAACAACCATCCATGCCCCGACCAAGGCTTGTCAGTGGAATGGCACCTCAACCCAACAGTGTGCAAGGTGGTCTTCAACAGACTCCAGTGGCCTCTAATCAACCTTTTTGCAGCGACCGGGAACACCCAGCTCCCGACATACTGTTCCTGGGGAGCAGACGCAATGATGATCACCTGGAAAAGAATCTCGGCATATGCGTTCCCCCGGTAGCGATGATACCAAGGGTGCTGGAGAAGCTCTCGAGATCCGGTGGGTGCAACATTCTTCTAATAGCACACACTGGCCCAGACAGATATGGTTCCCGAAAGTCTCACAGTGGCAGAACGGTTTTACATCCCAGGCAGACGGCTCCAGCCAAACTGTGGTTATGGCTCCTTGGCCTTATCGCCAGCCTCACAGCTGTCCTACCCCAATGCCCCTACGTATGAGATACATACAGCTTCACGTTCTATCCAAGTTCAGCCTCGAAAGAGACTGGATGTCGAAGGGTATATAGACATCTCTCCAAAGGTTCACCCCGGGCGGTCCCGCTTCCACGCCCACCAAAGACATGTCCAAGACGGGCTGGGGAGCCCACTGGGAAGGCTGGCGATTGGCAGTGTCTTGGACTCCAGCCAATGTAAAGCAGCACATCAACCTTCTGGAGCTGTGGGCGGTCCGCCTGGCATTACGGCGCCTACTTCCCATGGTCAAGGACCAGGCGACCACCATACGCTGCAACAACCTCATGGTAGTGACTTATATAAACAATTAGGGGTCCGTTCCCGAAACTCAGTCGTAAATCTACGTGCATACTATGTCATGCCTGAGTGGACCAATTTGTCCAAAATGGACCAATTTGTAACTGATATGAAAAGGTCTGTAATGTAGGACATACGCATGAGTTAGTAAGTAGAGTTACGCACGAGTTTGGGGAACGAGCCCCTGGGAGGTTCCCGCAGCCTGATTCTATGTCAACAGACAATCATGCTGCTAATATGGTGCCAGTGCCACATGATTCAGCTCGAGGTAGTCCATCTCCCGGCAGCAGGCAACATTCTAGCTGGTACCCTGTCGTAAAGGGGAACAACCATCTATGCCCCGACCAAGGTCAGGGGCTTGTTGGTGGAATGGCACCTCAACCCAATAGTGTGCAAGGTGGTCTTCAACAGACTCAAGTGTCCTTAAATCAACCTTTTTGCTGCGGCTGGGAACAACCAGCTCCGGACATACTGTTCCTGGGGAGCGGGCCAGATGGCGTTTGCCATGGACGCAATGACTATCAGCTGGGACAGGATCTCGTCATATGTGTTCCTCCGATAGCAATGATACCCAGGGTGCTGGAGAAGCTCTCAAGATCCAGCGGGTGCAACATGCTTCTAATAGCCCACACTGGTCCAGACAAATGTGGTTCCCGAAAGTACTTCCTCTCACGGTGGCGGAACCGTTTTACCTCCCAATGAGGAGAGACCTCTTGATGAACCCGGACAAGACTCAAGTTCCTCCAGCGACAATTCATACCCTTCACCTGACTGTATGGCGACTTTGGCCTCTTTGGGAAACGTAGCAGAGTTCTTCACATGGGTTTCCAGCAACTAGGGGCCAGCTCACGCTCCATGAGAGCCTGCCGTAGTGCCGCAGCTTCTGTTCATCATGTCCTGAATGATCTCTTGAAGAGGATGTTTCACGAGTGTCCTCCCAGGAAGTCGCTTGTCCCAGCATGGGACTTAAAGGTGATCCTCATTGCTCGGACGGCATATTTTAAGTTATATACCAATAAAAAGCTTATGACTTCAGGATGCCAAAAATATCTTTTCCTAAAAAAATAATTGTGTAATATAGCCGCTATAGACCAAAAACTAACCCTATATTTCGTTGCAATTTACACCAACAAAAATACGCTCAAGTTCCTTCTCTGACCTGGCAAAAGTGTGTGACGTAGGCGATGTACCAAGTCTTGTGAGCAATTGCATCTTCCAATGTAAGGAACCCCAAATTGCTCCTCTTTTCCTGTGTTGAATTTCGCCGATATAGCGATAAATGTTGGTTGAAGAGGTTCCTTAATTCTCTGTTAGATTGGTAATTATAATTCCAGGCTTCATAAGTGTGCAAGAAAGTGAAAAAAAACGCTTGAATTCCCATCGCTTACGATGCATAGTGAGTAGCGAGCAGAGCTCGAGCAAAGCGTGTTTGCACGCAAGTGGAGATTTGACCACCACTCATGCTCTTGGGAGGATAGGTTGTGGCAACCGTTCCAGAGCGGAGCTATTCCTTATATTGAGCGGTGACCACAATTAGCAGTAGCGATCTCGCTACTGCTTCTTTTAAAATATATAAAATTGTCATTTTTTCAGGTTAGAGGCAGAGGGTTAGAGGGAAAAAAAATCTAGGTCAAAAAATAAAATAAGTAGTAAATAGCTGGCCTTAGGTTAGTGAGGGAGACGGCCCTGGCATGGTGGTGGTCAGAAACTACCGCATGCTTAAAGACGCGGCTTTTTTTCCTTCCATTGATTCGGTTACACTGGTCGTTAGATGGTTATTTGGGTTATGTCTCGGAAGGGATTAATTATGTGTTTTGGGAGTTAACCTTTGATATGTGGGAATTTCGCATGACCTTCCCCACCCGCAGCCCTCCCTGGGATAGGCGCTATCAGGGGAGTAACGGAGGATATCTTAATCTGCTTTTCTCAGGTTGGGGAAAACAGCACTCGATTATGGTTAATTGAACCTTTTTATTAATGAATCACTGTTGGCTTTGCTATTGGCTTTCCGGTAAAGTCTTGGCTCATCGAGCGTAACATGGTGGTAATTTCTGGAACTAGCGACAATTTGTTCACCATAACAAATTGCAGCAAACTACGAAGCAAGGAATTCAATATGTATAAAATGCCGACTGAACCGCCTTTTTTGGTGACTGAGTGGGATATAGCCATTAAATCTACCAGATACTTCAACAGACAATTATCTGTATTGCTCATAATTCTGATTTAATTGAGCAAAATTTAGAGAAAATAATGGCAAGTCTTCGAAAGCACAGAAACGAGCAATACAATTGAATGGGATTTTGTTTACTTGCATCGACGATTGCACAATTGGTGACGTCACCACCTCACAGCGCCCAAGTCAATAATATTGACTTTCGCTGAAGTGATGTTGCTAGAAAGACTATTTTCATTTTGGCTCTTGTAACCAAATCGTAAGTAGCATAAATAGGAGTTACATATAAAATAAGCTTTCCATTGGTATATAGCTTAATATATGCCGTTTGAACAATGAGGATCACCTTTAAACAGGGCCCTGCACCTCCTAACTGAGCCCCCGTTCAAACCTCTGGATCAAGCTAACATGGAAGAACTTACCAGGAAGATGACGTTTCTAAAGCATGAGTATTTTTCCCCAAGGATTTTGGCTGCCATTTTGAAAAAGTGCCCTCTATCATTTAAAACTGACTGAGAATTTGACATGAAGCTGAAAACAACTCCTTATGAGTATAATCTGGTCCACATTTGAAATCACACTCAACATAATTATACGTTACTACTTTATTCTTTATAGTTTTTTATCATTTCGACAAAAACGCCTTTAATTGATGAAAACCGGTATTAGGTTGAAAACAACTGAATATGGGTTAATCAATAAGGTCCACATTGAAAACCAGGCTTAATCAATTTTTCTGAAGCACTTTATACACAACTTTTTTTATTTTGATAGCCTTTTAACCATTTTGGCGGCCATTTTGAAAAAACGCCCTCAATCGATGAAAATCGTCACTGAGAATTAGACAAGTTGAAATCAACTCCTTATGGGTTCAATAACACGGTCCATATAAAATATCAGACTTGGCACAACTTCTGAAGTAGTTGACGTGTGCCCCCTGACTATGCAGGGCAGCGCACCACATTGTGAAAATTAAAAAATTTAGAATTACAAACAAGCATGAATAGTTTGTTTACAGTGCACTGCAGTGATTTTATAACAAACTCACATACCACAATGGCTAAATTTCCATTCATAGCAAATTCAAGCCAAATTTGTTTTTATTATGGTCAAAAAGGGCACATTCAATGTATGACCCAAGGACTTACAAATTACTGTTTACAACATGTGACCCATCATAGCACAAGGATACACATCTTTTCTTTATCAATCCACAAACATCAGAGGTGGATTTCACAAAAACTTCCACTTTCCACACACACACTCATCTTATTACACCCACTAGGTTTACTGTTATTAACCCCTATTAAAGCAATAATAACATTTTTTTGAATAGTGCCCCCAATTTTCCAAAAATTTTGGGATTTTGAACGGTTGCATTGGTAACTGGCTAGTAAACTATACCGGTCAATTGTTAAGCTCGAAAATGTCTGCGTTGCAAACGAAGGAATTTTGTAATAAGAATAATTAATATCGGAGATCTCCGATAATAATTCAACGTCTGTTTGAAACGGCCTTCCAATATGAAGTAGCCGGGAAATAGCGCCATGTACATGTCTGCACTCATCCATTAGTGGTTTTATTGGTACAGGCAAGTCAAGTTAGAAGTCATTTTCTTGAGGTGGCACTATTTCATCATGGAAGGGCATAATACTTCCAGCTCTGCCGTTAACTACAATCTGGGATACCAATTTTAATTACAAAATCGATTATTTCATAATAAATACGCATTTTGGAACAGTCTCGTTCGCAGGTAGTTTCTTAGACAATTACCAACATAACTCTGCAAAAATATCAAATTTTAAAAATTGGGGCGCTCTTCAAAAATGTGCTGTTATTGCTTAAGATGCATTCTGACTCAACACAGCAGCAGTGCAATGCCATTTGAACTATATTGCTGCTGCATTGAGTCAAGAGCTGGCTTTCAACCATTTCACTGCACTGCATTGCAGTGAAGTATGAATGGCCCCAGAGGGTGTTTTGAATTAATCCCATAATGCATTGCAATGTGCCTATACTGTACTGAACACATGTCAGTACTTACGGATAAAGTGTTCAAAAAGTTCAAGAACCACAAGACATTACATAATCATGCAAAAAAATCCCTAAGTGCTAACGCTTTGTGGACTAAAATGAGCGTTAAAGTCTGGGTTTTGGTGGGGGTCACATGACCCTATTGAGGTGATACTTCCCAAAACTGGTGCATTGTGGGATTGACTCAAAACACCCTCTGGAATGGCCCCCTTAGTCTTTGTGAAATCCACCCCAGCCATCACTATGCTATCAGATTAACAGTGAGAGGTCTGTTCTACTTATGCTGTAGCCACTGCTATTGGAATGTTTGAAGTTATAGTATTTTGTATTACTGTCCGTTCATTAAAAGCTTTTGGGGCGCGTTGATAACTCCATTCGTTCTGAGAGGTCGTATGCTTTACCCAATTAATACAATAGATGGGATGATACCAGATTAGATTAAGGTCATAAATAAAAATGTCCCTTTTCTTACGATGAAAATGCATTGCAAATGCACTGAATAAATTCCAAACTTGAACAAACTCGGAGGCATTCAACATAAGAAAATGATACAAATAAGTGGCTTATGATATTTTGCGCAACGAAACGAAACAGATTTTTAAGGTGGGAAGAGGGGTAATTTTTGGAAAAAAAATTAAACACTGGGAAGATGCAAATGTGATTGCAACTAATGTCATGTTGACTCGAAAACTTAGTGAAAGTATTTCAGAAGAATCTTAGTTTATTTGAATTCAAATTGTATAAAGAAAATCTGTTTCGCAAAATATCACCTCCTATATAGGACCTGATATTTTGCGAAACAGATTTCATAAGCACTAAATAACTACATCAACGGTACCCTCGTGCAAACAATCGTTTAAATGAAAGGTATTTGACGAAGAAGAAGCATTGCAAAAGTCAAACTGTCAAAACATCAAATAGTTCAGTAGAAATCTACCAACAAAATCTGTTTCGCAAAATATCACCTCCTATATAGGACCTGATATTTTGCGAAACAATTTGAATTCAAATAAACTGTAAGATTCTTCTGAAATAATTTCACAAAGTTTTCGAGTCAACATGACATTAGTTGCAATCACATTTGCATCTTCCCAGTGTTTAATTTTTTTCCCCAAAAATTAGCCCTCTTCCCACCTTAAAAATCTTTTGTTTCGTTTCGTTGCGCAAAATATCATAAGCCAATTAATAAGTCATTATTACTCACCAAAGTTCTTTTACGTCACTGAGGAATATTACAAAATCTGATACGTTTACATTTGTCTTGTTCAAGAAATACTGTTTTATATCTTGTCCAATCATTCCAAGTACTAAGAGTTTTTGTAACTTTTAGCAAACTACAATATTTACGTGGCCTAATCCTCCTCAAGGTTTAAAGGTTCAACCGGTCTGATGTTCCTGACACTTCATTCTTTTATTGACTCCAAAGGAATTGATAGCGTATCTCAGTCTCTACGACAATCTATTCAATTGAATCTGGTAAGAAGCCTTTACATATGCATTTACTGACAGGAATGAAAATCAGACTATAATAGACAAAGCTAAATGCTTTGCCATTTTAACAGCCAAATCAATATGTGCAGGCATGGTTAAAACTGTACAAAACATTTCCATAGGTTAGACTAGGCCAATAATAATCTTTTTGTACTTGTACATAGAATTATAGTAGAATTAATATAGTTTTACCTGGCTGTAACAAACGGGGTGAATGTTATAACTGACATTCAAGACACTCGGTTATCTGCTCAAAATTTTTGAAATTTACAGGAATAGCTTATATGCGAGGGATAAGTAGAATTCTTGTATGTTATTTTTTCAAACTTAGAAATTGACAGAAAAGGCAGAAACAGCAGTTTTCAAAGATATGAATCTATCAATTTCAAGTAGTAAGAAATAAGTGTCTATACACACAGTCATGACCAAAATGTTCGATTTTGTCCTTATTAAGTTGCTTTTGATCTTACCACTAGTAGGGTATGTTAGGATACCTTTACTTGGTACAAATGTTTAAAAATCTGACTTTTCATGATTGTTTATTCGATTTTCCTATATAGCAAATCGCCGATAGTGTCTTTAAGCCTTTTTGCTACACCAGTCGCATAATAACTGCCCTTACTGGGTCCAATGAGGCAGAAGCTGCTTACCACAAAATGAATTTACAGACCAAAATTTCTAGGAATGGATATGAATACAAAAATTCTTGGAACAAAGGTAGTATAAAATGGTTGGCCGCATCAAGCTGCTTCATAATGTATTAGACTGGAAAATACACACATTAGCCTTCTTAACATTAGACCAGGTCACCGGTAATTAAAGGTGAATTTGGTGATCCTAGCACCTAATTTTATTTTTGGTTTAATAGATATTCCCAAGAATATCAGTTGATGTTATGCACAAATATTTGCATCACGCTACCCCATAGGCCACTGCGTTGTGATTTGTCCATTTACGGAGAAAAAATACAAAAATTCTTCAAGAGCAGATAGGATTGGCATGAAAGATACGCACGCATACTATACTTAGAACAAAGGTCCGGATGATTTAAGAAACTCCAATTCTTTTTCCAGGCAAATTGGGAGATGGGGAGACTGTGGATCACAAAATGCTCCTTTTAAGTTCAACATTCTCTTAAATACAAAGTTGTGTGGTTTGAGATACAGATATTTAAAGGTGTCATCCTGCTATCAAAAATATTCAAACATACTATAGTGTTTGCCATAATCCCATGGACATGACTTACGCGTGCGTATCTTTTGGTGTGAACTGCACTTACATGCAATCAAATGGTGCATTGTATTGGCGGAAAGTGGGCGTACATAGTTACATGTCCAAGGATTTTGTCAGATACTATAAAACAAAACCATACTAAATCACTTCTACTTATTTGGAAACAGTTCGTTTGGCAAGAGTTCTATATGTACCCCTCTTCTAAGTTCTACATGAAACGCATTCTTTTTTATTTTTGGTCTTAGGATATTCGTTATTTTAAGGACATATAGAAAAAAGTTATTGGTTTCCAGTAGAATTTTAAAGGGGGGTACATACGGAACTCCTTCTGGATGTTTATATTATTTTTTACTGTGGGCTGGTAGCAGTGACATCACTGCCACCCTTCAGTGTGCACCTCACAATGCTTTCATTCTGTTTTTGTGGTTTTCTGTAATCCGGTTAAAAGATATTGATCTTGCAGGCATTATGTGGATTAACACCTCAACTCTAGATAGCAGTAATGCTGAAAATACTTCAAACAAAAATGTTTATTTTTTATTTTGGCATATTTAAATATTCTTACTATTGTATCATATTTAGTGAATATAAATTACACAATTTATTTCTTACTAAGTATTTGGCTTCAGAAAAAACAAACAAAAGTGAATATAAATTGCTACTGTTTAAAAAAAAACAGGCTGATTGGAACAAATAATTAAGCTTAAAATTATCTCTTTGGTAAAAAAAATGGTGAAATTAAGCTTGATTAAAAATCAGAACTTTCAATTTTAGGGACATCAGATGTGTGAAATCTCTTGGTGCACCTTTAATTAGTTTTAATGATCACCTTATTACACCATTATATAATATTTAATGTCTTTGACATTGATAGCTTACTTCAGATTACACATACTACAGATTACACATCAAAATTATTTAAAAAAGATTGGGATCAACATGAAAACTGAAGGGCAAGCTTGGATGGATAGTAAAACATTTAAAGGCCGACTAAGATTTTTTTTAAAATAGTCCACTCAAACTAACGATAATCACTTAAATGGCCCAATTCCAAAGTTTGAGATAAAACATTTTTCATTTTGATGTAATTGTAAACATTTACGTGTGGTACAGCAGTACCACAGGATACTGTATAATTAAATGTCCGGATCCAGAATTTTGTGATTTTCTATATGAATGTCATTGGTTTGAGCTTAGCTATTTCATACAATGATAATGTGGACAAGCATTATGTACATGCAAAAAAACCATGATTTGCTATAAAATTTAGGGCACCCTTATCTAAAAATCTGAGTCGGCCTTTAATAACAAATGACCAACAATCACACACTACATGCGGCATTCCAAGTGGCTTTAAGTAGTTATTAATCAAAAATTTGTTCAGCCACATATATATAGAGCTTCAGTGCTGTAGGAGTTGTTTGTACTGAAGTTGCAGGAACTAGTCAATTACGATTTTGTCACCAAATTACATACTGTACTGTCGTATTTTACAAAACATATCTTGCTGTTGAAAATCTAGCGGGACATTTCATGCCTATACCATGAAAGCAAGCATTGAAGAAAACATTATGAAGTTTTAATATTTAACCTTTAAAACTGAAATTATGCCCTCATAATTGAGCTACAAAAGTTATGTCTGTATAGAGCAAAATACGATAGAAATGCAACAAAATAAGATCTCTATGCGAATTCTTTTTTAGATTGGTTGGCAAATAGAATGCTTTATGAAACGTGTGAATGGCGATTTTGAAATACAACACTATGCAAAACAAAAAATCCATATGTTTAATTTTGAGAAATAGACAAAAGTCCATAATTATAAACTCATTGAGGTTTCATTTGGAAGATACACAAAGCAATGTCGCCCACATTTCAAAATGGAATTAACATTGTTTAAGCATGTCATTGTCTTCGTCGGGTTCTGTGTTTTAATTTCATGGACAATACAGCTTCAAATTTACCTTTTGGAAAGACTAATGTACAGGAACACTAAAAACAATACCTTTTTCATTAAATTTGGAATGAATTTAGGAGGCTGCATGGTCCACAATTTGGTCAATTTAATATATTACTTTGTGTTGGTCACCTCTCACCTGCTTTGCTGCCTTACAATAAACATTCTTTCTACAGCCCTGTATATATGATACTAAAACAAATTTACCCCCATCAAACGAAGGACTAATACACGCATCTACTTATTTCTCTAATTGTCTTAACATTCACTTTTTATCCTATTAGCTCTAAAACAAGCATAATATTATACATGTACATTCACTCCTTTGAATTCAAAAAGATCTCCACATACACAAGTACAATCTATTAGTATTACACAACTATTTTAGAATGTTTCCCCTACAATTCAACTTTTGGATATGGTTATATAGAGTTAAGTAGTTAAAAGCTTGGCAGAGGGAGATTGACAAGACCTTCAAAATTCTTCCAGTAATGCACGGATTCAAATAGCAATTTAACAATGACGCCTATCATTTAAGAGGACTCATTCCCATTAACATACGGAAGAGGAGCCATTTCTGTTAAAGGTGCTTGATCCGGTTGCTTTGGTATACCCTGATTTACCCGATAGTAGTATCAATTTTGATAGCAGAAGGCCATATATTTTTCTCATTAACCATCGATATTAGCAAAGTATTGAATAGGGCCTTGCAATGTGCATAATTGTTTTTACTATCAAAATGAAGTTCTCATGATACTTTGTGGTAAGTGCCAAGCTCTATATCAAGTAGAGGTAGATATACATAAATTGGAACAAGCACCTTTAACATACAAATACCATTTTCAAAGTGTATATATCCTGCTTGTCATGTTCTCCATACATTGTTACACCTCTTTATGGCAGTGGGAACAGGAGCGGAATTAAGACTTGCACTAAGCAGTCACACATGCGTTTTGCACTGCCGTCTTTGTTCTCGCTTGTAACAGGGATGCCAGTGATAAATGTGGGAAGGAAAAAGAGCACAAACTGGGCTAAAGAGATCCAAAACTGGAAATTAGACTAACCAAGCGAGGGAATTCCTTCCATGAAAGGAAAACTGGCATCGCTGTTGTAATTATGCCTGCCCTTGGGTGCTGTTCCAATGCTTGCTCATCCACCCTACTACCACAATGAGGTGAAACGGAGTATAGCGATTTTACTCCTTACATTTGGTGCTGTGAAAGTGTTTTCTACCAATAAAGGTACTTCAAAGTGCATTTCGTGATTCCAGCAACTTCCGTTTTATTCATGGTTCACTAGATATTGTTGAGAAAACCTCATTCCCAAAATTTTAGTTGATTCCGATCTTGCGGTTTTGAGTTATGAGCAATTGCTTGTTTCCCACGGTCCCAAAGGCTACTGTGCTGTAATTTCTGTCCGTTTACAGACAAATTACAAAATTGCGAATTTCTTAGAGATACGACCGAATTCGCACGTAAGATTAGGTATACATGGATTACTAAGGCTGACGGTTCAGATGATCTAGAAATCTCAACTTGTTTGAGGTTAGTCGGGGGACGAGGTTGTGGATCACGAAATGCCCTTTTAATAGGGATGCCACCCACGACAGGCACACTTGTACTTATTGCCAACAACCTCAAAGACACCTCAAAGAAACAAGCCATATTCTTATTGTGAAACTAGAGTAATTTTAGTTTTAATTGCCCAGATCCGGACAATTTAATTAAAGGAGTAGTCTATGGGGACCAAAATATACAAAAATGCTTAAAATGGAATGTTATCAATTGGAATTTTCAACATAGGCTTCTAGAACTAAGGGAAAAGCATTAGAGGTTATGATCACTACCAGATCTCTGAATGTCACTTTAAAGCTGATTACATAGTGTCACGCCACTTGCATGATGAAATTTACGTCACTACGTCTCTTGTCGCACCTTTAGATCTTGCATGTTTCAACAACTTAACTACAAGGATAGCTTTGGCTAATTATGTTTTACCATTGACAATTGCCTGTCAAATTAACAACTGGAAATTACAGATAATTGTCATAATTTTCAGGTTACCCGAATCACAATATGGCACCATTTGACACTAAAAAAAAAAACTTTTTACCAAATCATTTTAACTTATTTCCACCCATTTCTTAAACAACCATCTTGTCATTATTAGTGGAACTGACATAAAAAAAGTAACATTAAAATGCTGTTGTACTTAAGATTAATAAATATTGGTGTCTACTGTTGTACTTGACCCATTTGAAGTTCACCCAACTCCTAAAGGTATGTAGCCCAATTTCGGGGTATAAAAAGAGAATAGGTAACTGGCGAGTTAAAAAGGGGCAAGTTAGAGAATGGCGAGTTAAAATTATGAGTTACCCCACTAACTTTTAAATTATGTTCATGTGGCGAGTTAAATTTTTCAAAGAAGTCCGTGTGGCAAGTTAATTAGACCCATCCTTGAAGTTTAATATCGACTCGATTCGTTTCTGTAACTCGCCCGTGGGACATGACAGTGTTTCTGTATCTCTCCTCCAGGACTAGATCGTGTTTCCGTAACTCGCCTGCAGGACAAGATGGTGTTTCTGAAACTCGCTAGGAGGAGTAAATAACATTTCCGGAATTCGACTCCAAGAATTCTTTGCAGTTCAGTCCGATTTCGTGGGGGGTAACTCGCCCACTTTTTTGACTCGCTCTCGTATAAAGAGTAATGGGGAAATTAGTTTTCAGTATGTCCAATTCTGGCTTGTGGATGTAATAACAGATTGTAGAAAGTGCTGTCAAAATTAAATTTTTTGAAATTTAAAACTTGATATTCGGGAAACCCATGAGTGGAATTTAGTCCCAGGTAAAGGTCTGTTTATACTTCCATTGCAGTGCATTGCTGTGCAGTAAATTTACTGCAATGTTCCGTCACTTCCACTACACTCCTAACGATTTACTGCACCAGGGGTCAATACAGGTCACGGGTTGCAGTATGTTGCAGTAAAATTGGCCTACTGCACCACTGAGTGCACCCCACTGCATCTTGCTGCATCGCCAGTTAAAATAATATTAACTTTGTTGCAGTACTGCTTTGCTTTGCAATACTGCAAGTGATTGCAGTAACGATTTTGGTAGGTTGCATTGCAGCACTGCACTGCAATGCAGTTAAGTATGAACAGACCTTAAGACCATGGTTGGGCAGGTACCTGGTATTTATCACAGCACTACTAGAAATGTGCATAGAGCTATTAATAAATTCAAGCCCCGTCTTTAAGCTACCCCTCTTTTCAGGTACCATTTTATCCAAGACTCGCCGAGCTGAGGCTAGGAAATTGCACCAAGTCCAAAAAGATGCGATGACGTCATCATACGAACAAACATATGGGCATAAATTTGCTGGCCGGGCCAGTGACACCCTCGTGGCTTGCCATCCCTGCTCATGGGACTGGTGTGCCAGGGGTCCCAATCCTACCTAAGATGTGGTCTTCTTTAGCTTCCATCCCTTTATCCCTTCCCTTCCTTCTCGAAACGAGAACAGTGTGAGGGTGAAGGTATAGTAAACTGTACTAGAACCATAGTAAAATACCAAACATGTGGTTTTCTGAGCTGTATTAAACAAGAGGTTTTTTTATGACAAGAGTTGTAACTTTGTGATGCAGATTTATAATGATGTTCAACTACTAAGTACTATAAATAAATATGACTGCCAAAAACAACAAACACCACTGCCTGAAAACATTTTCTGTGTGTTATGAGGTGGTCTGGGCTGGTCCTGGGCTTACAGGACCTTTAGAAAATTTTTACTGTATTATAGTACAGCTTTATGGTCAAATGCTACAAAGGTATGTTACTGCATTGATAAATAGTTTTTGGCAAACACAAAATAGGCAATTAGATAAACTAACCTGTTTTAGAATACAGCTCAAAAATAAGTCCCCCAAGGAAGTGTAATTTGTGTCAATTTTAAATACATGAAATGGCGGCCTTTCAAGGAGGTATAACTTGGTAGGGGGGGGGGAATTATTATTATTTTTCTACATGTATATAATGAAGTAGGGATACAATAGATTGTTGTCTATAGTATTGAAGTTTGTGCTGCCCAGACACTACTCAGCAAAATACATCTGAATTATTCCACACAATTGCACTTCTTATCTTTACAAATTTATAGTATCATGGCAACCAATGTTAACAACGTTCAATTTGCACACGGGAGAATTCTCAGTTCTTACCAACTCCCTCTTGCGATATAAGAATGTTATAAAAGCGTCCACTTACTTCTTGCATATTGTAAAACTCTTAAAATCCTTCATCAGTAGTATGGAAGGATGTTCTTTTCAAAATTTCATGGGAGTGTCTGAACCAGCATGCCCTTACGGGTTTACTATTGATTATCAATGTTCATTAGTTATATTGTAGTTGTTAAACTTTGAGCTAAATTTGGGAGTACTCAGGGGGCACATCACTTGGACAGAGTACGCACTACTTCCTTAAAATCAAAATCGTCAGCACTGGTCCAGTTGAATTCTTTAAACCCCTCTGAAAATGCCGTCTTCAATGCATCCTTGGTACTTGCGAACACCATCTTCTCCTTAACTTTGAGAGTGTCTGGGCACCTGCAACAAAATTACGAGGAACAATATGCAAATTAAATGAAGTGTGAAGCCAATTAAGTTAGTTATGGTCGTTTGTTAAACTTTGCTACATGTGCCTTTTCTGTAATAATTAAGGAACTATTCATCAGAGATTTTTTCTATGTTAAAAGTTTCAGGTTGGTAGCCCTTAGAGTTTGTGGCAGCTGATCACAGATTCATAATGTGGGGCTAAAATAGCTTCCAAAAGTGACTATTAAAATAAACTGCAACTTACGAGGCCTGTGTTTTCCTAAATACAATAGTGTAAGTGATATGATTTCACTTATACCAACTGTCCGCTAAGTAAGTAAATCCAAAGTCTTAAATCCGGTTTTGTCCCCATAAACGGGGGTGGCCGGATTCACCTCACATTGGCAGCAACCGCCCTTACTCCTTCCTTCCACTTCACTCGATTCAATGCATCCGCCATCCTCAACCCAACCCTCCTACTCTCCTCCTCCACTTGCTTCTTCCATGTCTTATTTGGACGTCCCCTCCTCGAACTCAAAGGCCCTTCTTAAGGCGTTCTCGTCATCCTTCCTCAACACATGCCCATACCAATGTACATTATTCGCCTTAGCCAACCGGTCCATCGCCTCTTCCAAACCCAACATCTGCATCAAGTCTTAAGGCCTGTGCGGATAGTTTTGGTTGTTTGAGGTGGACTCCACTCGCATGAGGGAGTTGGCCTTGAAACTGGATGCTTAGACATTTATAAAATCCTTGTGGTTGTGATGGGATTAAGTTGAGTGTTGTGGATTGGGTCCTTGTACGTTATGATGAATGATTGTTCATATTATTTGTGGTATTGTTGAGATGGGCAGTGGCCTGTTGTGTCTAGTAAATTGGCATTGCAGTGTTACACTGGGTATGTGGTATACTTGCTCTCTTGCCAGCTCCACTTATTTTCCTTTGCTGTGGAGTGCACCACCACATTTGTTTGGTTTGGTCAAGGGCCCTCTGTGGTCAAGTATACACATACATACGGACATGCGCTATCGCAAAATCCCCCTCTGCTTTTCAAGTAGCCACCGCTACAACACGCCCTTAGTGAATCATTTAAAATATTGCAAATGAGCTCAATGATATGCAAATCTGTCTAAAAAAAAAAGTATGCAGCACATGACCTTGTTATGTTGATCATGTAAAAGATATGCAAATGAGCTCAATTATTGCAAAATCCTGTCTAAAACTTATGCAGCACATGACCTTGTTACTGTTCTATCACCGTGCCACTTAGAAGTTGTCATTGACCAACAATCGGTTTTCTAAAGAGTGGATTATGCTTTTTCTTCAAATATCCAAATGATCTCATTTAATATTTCAACCTGCTGTCCAAAAAAGTATTATACAGCCCATGACCTCGTGTCTTGGATTAATGCTTTTGCTGCTCATCCCCCCCCCCCCAACTTATCTGCCATCTGCCCACCAACCTGCGATGTAAGGTGACGAAAAAAGACAACCCTTTTTTAAAACGGGCGAGCGACCTTTCGAGTAGGGTCCGGTCGTCGGGCTAAATTTTTTTTTTATTTTTATTTTCTTTTCTGGAGCTCAAAATGGCCAAAATATCCCCAAATCTGAAAAATCAGAGAAAAAAATGAATAAAATTTTACAAAGAAATTTTCTTTAAAAAATTTTGCAAACTTGATATTTGGGCTACAAACAGGCTGATTTTTATACTGATTTTAAAAAAAATCTGCAAAACTGAAAAATCAGGGTCGCTCGGGCCTGTAAACGTTTTTTATTTTCGTCGCCTAAGCCACCAACGCATTTTTTGTGGGCCAACAATTGTGCTATGATTGTTTTCAGGGCCTAGAACCAGTGCCATAGTTTGTGAAATTGACGCGCCATAGTTCAAATGGTCAGGATATGGGATAGTTAATACTTGCCAGTTCACAAGGGGCATTTTATGCCGTGTCCCCCTTTTGCCACAGGCTTCTTGGATCGAGTAGTGACAATCAAAGATACAAATCTGGCTCCATCAAGACTTAACAGCCTATTGGTGAATTCTTCAAATCTTTCTTCGGTTTCGCCATCAGAGGATCTTTGTCTTTCCGTCTTGCCTTTGCATCATAATCATCATCCACATCCACGCTTTCATCGTTGACGATAGTCTTCAGGTCGTCTGATATTTTGAATAGACCACCATTTGTACTTTATTCATCTTATCGCTGAAACCGCTCTATAACATCAGGATCAACTTTAATTACCTGATGGGCCTGTGTAAACAAAAAAAAGACCAAAAGCAGGGCTGTATTAAGTTACCAAAGGTTCCTCAGATGTGTTCACAGGTTTTACTCTTCTGTGGTTAAATTTACTAAACACTGTAAATGATCGGTAGGATCATTTGAAAAAAACAATGGACCAATGACAGCTTTTGAGGCACACTTTGAAAAGATTTGATCATTCGGAACCTTTACCCCCAGTATAACCTTGAACTGTTATTTCCAATTCCATAGTAATAAAACACTAAATCATAGATAGGGCAAACTAGACTTTTTTAATCCATCATGACATGGAAACCTGCCCTCCGGACAACAAGCAGATGGGCCTAGCCTTGGGGCAACATGCCACCATAAGCATGCAAGACAGCATGATAGAAACAGTGCTGGATGGCCGTCATTAGCTCTCCAGACCTGAAGCCCTTGTAGGTAGATTTTTTTAGTTATACCCTCCTCATCGGATTTCCTATAAACTCTAAGCGGGCGACTGCTTAGCCCGTCAAAACTTGGCCTGGGCAGGTCGTACTGGTTTCCAGAACTGCATCAGATTTGGGAATTAATATTACGAGCAAATCTGCTATGCAAATTGGTTTTGCATAGCAAGTATTTTAATGCATTTCATGAATTGAAAATGAGGTTATAATTGCCGTTGACCGATTGCAACTTGGAGACAGTCTTAAGACATCTTTACTAAAATAATGTCATGAGCCCCTTAGTTTGTGGGGGTCATTAGTCAACAAACCACAAAAAACAATATCCTGCAAACCTACCTGGACAGTCCCCGTAGTGCTAATGGCATATTTTGTTCATTAATTCTGTTTTAATGCTTTCAATCCCCTCAATCTAGGATAAATCGTTTTGAGAAATATTGTGACAGCCTTGATAGACCATCATTTAAAATGGAGAACTCTTGTGAATTAGTGTAGTAGTAGGGTTCAAAATTTTACAGTCCCTTCTGAAGTTTGGGGAAAGGTTTGAAGGTGTGTTCTTGTACTTTCAAGGTTGCTGAAAAAGATTTTTTTTGGGTCCAACCTCTGGAAATGTGGGAAACTCTCGCCAAGAGGGCGTTTTCAAAATAGCTGCCAAAAAGTTCAGGAAAGAAAAAATGCCATATATTAAAGCAAAAAAAACAGCTATTTAGACGTTAAAGGTGCATTTCGAGATTCCAGCACCTTCTGTTTATTCATGGTGCACTAGATATCCCTTGAGAAAAGCTATTCACAAAATTGAGTTGCCTCCGATCTTGCGGTTTTGTGTTATGAACCAAATGTTTTTCCCAAGGTCCCATAGGCCATGTGCTGTATTTTGCCGTTTACGGACAGAAAATACCAAAAGTGCGAATTTCGTGCAGATACGACCGAATGTGCACGTAAGATTGGTAAACATGGATTTTACTAAGGCTTAACGGTTCAGGGGTGATATAAAAATCTCAACTTGTTCCTTAGGTACGCTTCAGGGGGACGAGGCTGTGGATCACGAAATGCCCTATATAAGTTAAAATTCAACATGCATGGAAACCTTTTGGGCCATTTTCCAATATTTTCCAAATTTAGAGATAAATCAAGGTTAAGATTTTAAGATATTTATTATATTTCAAGCATGCTAAACAAGATTGTTTAGGGTCAACCTATGGGAATGGTGGGTACTATGGCGAGAGGGATTTCAAAATGAACGGCAAACAAACTCAGACGTGGCATATTCAAGGTAAAAACAGTCTAAAAAGTAAAACATAATATCAATTTTTGTGTTTCGTAATGTTAATTATTGTGTAATAATTAGCATTAATGTTAATGACAAGTATTCACTAGAGGGCACTTTTTTAAAAATCGGCTGCAAAATGTCAACTCATTTCTGGAAATTGTTGGAAGCCATTTTGAAAAAAAACGCCCTCTAGCAAGAGTTCCCCCTTTCTTCCGAGGTTGGACCACAAAAAAATCTTGTTTCAGCAGTGTTTTTATTTTCAAGGGTGCTGAATCAGCACCCCTTGAAAGTTGACAAGAAAAAAACCTTCAAACTCCCCAAAAAAATTCTAGAAGGGAATTTCAAATTTGAACCCATACTGTTAGAACACTTGATTTTCTATATTTTAGAAACCATCAAACTATTTGTTTACATCAGTGTACCTCGGCTTTCTTGGGGTGTTGAAAAATGAAGTGCCATGATTATTTTCAATATTGATTGTTTTGCATTGTAGGCAAGTCAGTTGTATTAAAGCAGGCACTGGCACATTTCAGAAAAAAGAAATTTCAATTTGCTCGCAATGATAGTCCAGGCATTGGAAGAATAGAGACTATATTTACACATAAAAATAACATTTACCACGGCGAGATACGGGACATTAATAAGAGGATAAGACATGCAGGTTGTTTGTAGGCTAACTTTTAAGTTTGTCAAATTTTAATCAATGAAGATGTCCCATTATGAATATCAGACTCGTATACTCAATGATATTAAAAACCACAAAGGTCAAAGACCGGTCAAACCAAGGTGCATGCCGTGAGAATTAACTCTGGCATGTGTATTGTGTACACATCAAACAATGTCTGCATTCCTCTGAACTGAATTAATGTCGCCGGCGACAATTATAAAATCTTTCTGTTTACCATAAGCGTGCTGATTTGGGCTTTAATATTTAGGCAGGGCTATTTATATAAAGCTTTAAGCCAGGCAAAAAATCAATTGAAAAATCTAGAGGCGCACTATTTTTCAAAATGTGCCAGGAAGGCGCCCCAATGTTCGAGGTTGCCCAGCTCCTATGGAGCCCATGAAAAACCTTAAATCGGCATGAATATGACGATTGATTTCTGCGGAAACCGCTGATGGAATTTTTCAATTTTTACCATACGGCAAAAGACATTTTAAGCACATGTATGCGAACTTTTTTTAGTTTGTAGAATTTGGAGAAAAATGGATTTGAAAATTAAATTTTTGTGCCATTTCGAAAGTCCCTAGACTGCTAGAATGTTATTTATTCAAATTTAGTCTCATTCTTGTGTATTTGGGGTTCAGTAAATCCCTATCAACTCCACAAGGGTCCGAGCACGAACTTATACAAACTCACACAATACTGTGCTCATCAACACACAATACGCCGACATATTGACACGATCTGGCTCGTGTCCGAACCACACATTTTGCTCAAATTTCCTTTGCCAAAAACTTAAGTAATAGTTGATCGCATGTTTTTGTGAAGTTAACAAAATGAATGTTTTAAATGGGTTGGACTTGTTTACAGCAAGCCGTTTTCTCAGTTATGCCCAGAAAAATGACCGTATCATGATCCTTTGACATATAGAATCGATAATTGTTTATTTGTTTATATAGAGTGCCAATTTTCCGAATTGCTGTTTGCTATACGTGTTGTTACATGGATGCCATGAAATCCGACCTCCTCCCCCACCACCTGGCCCCGGAAATGCAAATAGAATTGATGTGGTTTGTGTCAAGTCCATACAACGGAGGGACTAGAAAGGCAATTCACTAATTTGGGTTGGTGATGACTCAGTGAAACTATTGATTTTTCAGAGAGTACTAGAATTCCAGTGAGGGTTAGCAAAGAGGTTCGATATAGATAGAGGCAAAACCGTTACGTCATCTTTAGAAATTCATCGTCTCGCATTTTTTGCCGACCACAAAAGAAAAACGAGTACCAACAATAGAAATCAAGGCTGCTCTGCTTCTTTCGTCCACATACTGTGGGTGCCGCTTTGCATATACACTACGGTAGGGAATACAATTTGCGTGAAGATTAGGTGCTGAGGTGGCCAGGTGTAATAATAGTTCACCTGGATCATTGTGCTGCAGATACCTCACTTCGCTTAGGTGCTAGGCCGGCTGTAGGTGAAAAGTGGTATTCATTGAGGCGGTTTATTTAAATCAAGACGCATGACGTGTTCTTTTCACATCATTCGTTGTGTGCCATGGGTAGGAAAAATTTAACCACCCAATCGCAACCCAAACAACAACTGAGATTTTGCCGGATTGTTTGTACCGAATTGACATTATTTGTGTGTAAGAACAAGCACCCAAACTAATATTATTCCGTGCATATTCAAAATGTCAGCGCCCAGCACGGACGCCTGGTTTTGGATGGGCTTCACCCCCTTGGACTGGTGTATCTATTCATGATACGGAAATCAATAGTTTCACTAACTATGTCACTGGTAGTGTGTTCTTTTTCTGGCCCTGTTTTGGAATGGATTGTCCCATAAAGATTTGGACAAGGTTTATCATCTCATTTCTGAGACCTTTAAAGACACTATCAGTGATTTACTCGAAAGTGATTTACTTTGAATTTGCAGGAATAGTTTAAATTGAAGGATAAGTCTGTAGAATTCTCATAAGTTACTTTTTCCAACTGAAGACCTGGCATAAAGGAGAAAAATGCATTGTTTAAGATATGAATCTCCATTCAACATTATTTGTTTGTAGCGGTGTCTACGGACATGATAAATATCAGTTTTGTCCTATTAAGGTTGCTTTTTGCCTTATCATTTGCAGGGTTGGTAGGATACCTGTACGTGTTACAGACATGCAAAAGATCGATTTTGGATGATTTTGTTGATTTTCCTGATTTGCAAATCACTAATAGTGCCTTTACAAAATTTCAAAATTTTGAGCGATCAGTCGGTGGAATAAGTTTTATGATGATGCAATTCTCATTCTTGCAGGACGAAAAGATGTGACAGCACAACGATTGTTTTAACCCACTTATGAAAATAATGAAGTGATGCACAATGATTTTCAGTATAATGTTTTTGTATTGTATTATAGATAGTCAGAGTATGTTTCCAAATTTGGAGGCATAAGGTCTTCAGGAACATTTTTTATGGTTTTCGGAAAGGACAGATTTTGACGGAACACTGGCTTCTATATACATTTCATAATCTGATACAGAAAAATAATGGGTAGCCACCAAGTGTTTACTACAAATGTATAGAACTAGAATTTTTACAGGAAATATCACAAATCAATCTGTCAATTTAGCAGGGGGTCAGACACAATCTGCTCAATTTGGGCATACGGAATTTCCAAATGGTAATTTAGGGAATTCTTGCATGTATTTTCTATGGCAGCCTCGGTCTAGTACTGGCTGTACCTCCCGAATATTCCTTCTCAGTAGTGACCAGGAAGGCTTCACCAGCGAGCGCGTCAGTTGATACTTTTACCTGAATAAGTGAGCCCTAGATCTAGGGCTACCTCGGTCCCATTGACATTACAAAATCACCTCTCAAACCTTTGTTGAAAAGGTCTTAGTAATATTATAATTTAGGAAAAACTTATTGATGCCAAAATCCGTTGAGGTTAGTGGATTAACCTTGCTGCAAAACAGTGTAATTTCCAATAACGGTCATTTAAGATTTAAATATTCGTGAACAGCTAAAGCCTTTAGTCAAGTCTTTGTCCAATGTGTGTAAGAGCGCCCTCCTTTATGTGTACCATTTACTGTGTATCGGATGTCTTAAAAATGGTCTTACAGAAAATACAATAAAAATCATATCTACAAATCAATTTAGTCCAAACTTGATAGTAAGGATTGGAACTTTCCTCACATGTTTATGCAATTTCGAGACAGTGCGATTTGTTTAGTGTTTTTATTTTATTTTTTACAATAATTCCCTAATTTTTAATTAAAAATTTTTCCACCTAAATGGAAGGTGTTTAAACTGAAACTCCAGGTATATCCCCTCTCCCAGGGGGGAGGGGAGAGTATATCACAGAACTAAGTACTATTACCATTCCAAGCCATGACTTAATGCATTTTCAAATAAACAAAATACATAAATCTCACGGTGGCTTTTTAAATCAAGTGTTTAATTTTTGAAAATGATTTTAGGGAAAAAAAAAAATATTTAGAAACAATTAACACACCTGTAATTCAAATAGAAAACACTTAACTGCAAAATCTAAATTTGATTTCCTTTAATGACACCTTATCATCACCAGGGAGTTGTAGTTCCTTCTAGAAAAAATTCTAAAAAAGTGGAACTCAGTATTTCTAGAAATTAATCAGCCAAAAGTGTTGTTGCGACCAACAGTTCTTTGTTTTGATGACATAAAGAAAATTAAATTATAGGGATATTGATATTTCTCTAACCCATAAAAAACAAACTCCCAATCTTATAACTCAATTACTTGAGAAATAATTGCAAAAAATGTGTAGTTTTTCAAAAAATTGTCCCATTTTGATCCATTTTTCTATTACTGCCAAAATCAGTCCCTGTACAAGTCTATGGGATTTGAAAATGCATTTAGTGAAATATCTCCAAATGCCTTTTTGTAAAAAATTAAAATTGGCCCACACATGTTTTTCAACAATACAACACATTTACATGGACAATGTAAACAAGATTGGGCACAAAGCCGTAGCCGATAATCCTTACCTTAAGTCTTTGATAAAGACTAGCACTCAGGTTACGCCGGGTTTGATGCTGATTTAAATTTACCCTAACTGGTTAAGTTGAAAACAATCCGCCACATCCCCGTCACTTAATAAGAGTGCGCCCCCCCCCCCCCCGGTCCTAACCCTCCTCCTTCAATTTAGTTTAAGCTTGAGTAGCCTTAACTGCAGTGGACGTTTTTGACGGAAATTGACCACAGGCCATAGACTATCACAGAATCTATAAATTGCAGGATCTTCTGCTTTGGACCAGCACGATTTGCTACAAAATGCTTCACATTGCCAATTAAAGGGGTTTTCTGAATTTCTGAACTTATTTCCAATTAGGATGTCCCTGTCGTTTTTCTTTATTTAGACTAAATGGGTTCAAAGTTGTCTGATGTACCAAGTGGTCAATTTTGAGGGAATCCAGATTCCATTTTATGATCAAGCTACTATTTGAAATCAGCCTGAACCTTTACACCTTGTATCGTAAAAAAATTCCAAATTACATGCACATCGACACCCGCCACCGCCGCATGAGGCGATAAAGCCAATATTGCGTCACCCAACCCATGTACCCACACACAACACACACAAATTGATACAGAGTTTTATTTACTTTTGATTTACGTACAATGGCATAGGATGGAGGATTCTTAGGCCGAAAATAACATTATCATTATCTATAATTAAAACCTAGGGATATGGAGTTTCATGGTGGCACTTTGCATACGACGCCATTCTCCAAAGTGGCAGCCATCTTAAAAGCAAAATCACCTAAGATTGAAGACAGTTTGGGTCTTTTTATCTTTTGTTAAATGCAAATGATCTGGGTCTTGTCATCAATTAAAGACACTATCAGTGATTCACCCAAAAGAGTCAAAATATTTGAAATTTGCAGGAATAGCTTAAAGTATAGGATAAATCTGTAAAATCCTGATAAGTACTTTTTCAACTAAAAAAAAATGACAGAAAAGGAAGAAAACAACAGTTTTCAAGGATATTAACCTCCATTCAATTACGCGTTGTAGAAATAAGTGTCCGTATGGACAATGACAAAAATATTTGATTTGTCCTTATTAGAATGTGTTGTCACTTGCAGGGTATGTTGGGATGCTTATACTTGTTCCAGACATGCAAAAATCAGAATTTTGATGATTTCTGATTTATTTTAGAAGGGGTGGGCCTATATGCATGATTCTAGCAGAACCTATGACGAAGAGAAACTCAATCAATGCATGCAAGGATCAAGCAAATGATACAACCCGAGAAAGATAAATATTATATAGAGACTGAGAAACTGGGGAGCATTCAATTAATATAAAGACGAAAAATAGTCTCGAAACCGATCCTCTCGTTTACTAGGCTTGAGATTAACCACTGGACCACAGAGGACTGTTTCTCCAGTACAAGCATGTTAGTAATTTTTAAAAATAAAAAATTCTATTACATAACCGGGTGGAGTGCTAAGGGAAGCACATAGGCAAAAGTGTAAGGTGAGAATGCAAAATAATATATTCCATTGGCATTTCGACTTTTGGACAAGTGCCAAGGTCAATGGACCTTGACCATCATTTTAAAATAGACTATGAGTTCCAATATGCTCAACCAACAGGGACACAGTTCAGTGCATTGCACTTGTACATGCATTGACATTAACTGACCTTGTGTGATCTGGGTATCATATCACACCCAAAAGCCAGGGGGTGTATTTTCTAAATATATTAGTGAATGAAAGCTACTGAACTGTGCCAAGGGAATTGAGATTTTACTAGCTCAGTGACAAGTGGTGGTATATTGTAATCATTTATTTGTACGCAACCATACAACAAAACTGGACTGATGATTTTCCATTTCTCCATGATTTGAGGCAAACAAAAGGGTCGTAATATATTTTAGGGCTCTGTTAAGGCAGACTCAAATATTTATCAGGATATCGGCCTCAATTTTCTAACACATCGTGATGTGGGCATATGCTTAATGCTTGTCCACATACTAATTACTGTGTGAAATAGCTAAGCTCAAATCAGTATCCTTTAGATAGAAAATCACAACTTAATAATAAAATTTCGGATTCAGAAATTTGTTGTATATATGTTTACTACATCAAAAAACCTCTTGATTATCTCAAACCTAATTCAGCATTTTAGGTGACATTTTTAATTCTTGTTGACTACATTTAATATTGTGCCTTAAGTAAAACAATACATTTACTGTAGCACCAGTAGCACTCCAGTGGCACTTGTGAAGACACTACCGGAAGGGTAGCACAAAAAATGGGAAAAGGGGAAAATGGGAAAAGGGGAAAATGGAAAAAAGAGAGGAAGAAGAGAAAATAAGAAAAAGAGGGAAAGAGAAGGGGAAAGAGGGAGAAAGGAGAAGAGAAAAAAGAAAGATGATGAAAGACAAGGCAAAGGACATTTATTGTAGCTCCAAATTAAATTTATTGTGCAATTTGTGCTCTGAAACATTACTTTTTACCTTCTAAGATGGCTTCCAAGAAGCTTCCAGGGCTCGGCCCCTGGCCGCCTGGCCCCGGCCCCCTTGCTGGGGCTTCGCCTGGACCCCACCCGTGTAGGCAAGAATCAGGAAGCCTCTTGAGCCCAGCCCCCAGTGGGCCGGGTCTGGTTACGCCCGTGAAGCACCGTTGTCAATTAGAGAATAAAGGTATTGTTTTTGGCCTCTGCCATGTATCTATCGTGTCATATCACACGGGCGACAGCATTATTTTAAGTAGAACAACGAGGCGCAGCCGAGTGGTTTTACGCTAAAATAGTGCTGTCGCCTGTGTGATGACACGATAGATACACGGCAGAGGCTAAAAACAATACCTTTATTCTCATTCTTTAACACTTTATTCAAAATAAGTGATATTTATCAACAAACTACCCTGACATACCCCGACTTTTTAAATCAGTCCGTTGTTTACTATGCGCCTTCGATTGGCCCGAGCAGTGCGTATGCGTAGCTCGTTGACGCATACGCGTTGACGCATACGCGCTGAACCGTGTGATATCGTCCAATATCACACGGCAAAGAACCAATGAAAATGCGTAAACAATCTCAAGTGTTTAAGAATGTGCATTACATGCATTATGTTGACATTATTTATACTTAGTAATTCTGAATGCATGTGCGATTCCCAACTACTGCAAAATTACAGAACAATTGACAGTAAATTATCTACACCTCCTGGCCCACTTCCAATCACCACACTTATTTTAAGGCAGTGATATACTTGCATGTACAATGCAGTGAAACCGGAGATGATCATCAGCAAAGCCCCGATTGATGACTTGCAATTTGCAAATGTCATTACTGCACACTGCATAGCATGTGATATGTTACTTGGAAGAAATCATGTGCTTGCTTGCTTCCGATCTAGAAGAGTGTCTGTATGCATTCACAAAAATTATTGCAGAGTGGTGTTGGTGTGCACAATGCTCTAGTTTATTCACACTAAATGATTTGGTAAAAGTTTCCCTTAATGGTTTCAGAAATCCATGTTGCTCATATCATCTAGAAATAATTTTAGTGGTTTAAGAGTAAAGAAAGTCCAACTCAAATCTGGACTGAATTTTATCCTATGCCATAATACCGTACTGACCCGAGTATAGTCCCATACTCGATTATAATCCCACTCCCAGTTTTTAAAGAATCTAAGAATAGTAGAAAATCCTATTATAATCCCACCATAAGTTTTTTTGGTGGAAAGCAATAGATTACATGCAATTTTTGTTATAATCATTTCTGTTTTGGAAGTATTTTCTTGTGATTTTCTTTACAAAATTAATTAGGTTCATGCATCATCAGTTCATTTACAGGTCTTTGGTGATCACACATCTCATTTGACACTTGGAAATATCTGAAAGAAGTTTAACGCTGAAAGACTGAAATTTTGATTAGGGTGGAGATCCCATTATAATCCCACCCCCTAAATTCAAGCTAATTTCAGGTTAAAAACAGGTGGGACTATACTAGGGTCAGTACAGTAATTGCCTCTGAGATAAAATTTACTTCTCATCTGAACAGTGTGTAATCAATCTATTTTCACCTCACGTTAACCCACTGAGATCTACTGGCTGATTGGTTATACAAAGTCATATGATTTGGCCAATTATAGACCTTTCATAAAAGGTTTGTACAGATAGGTCTATTTTGATTGGTTACTCAGAAGTTATATCATGCTATATCATGAAATAAGCCAATCAGAGATACTGTAACAGAATCTTGTGTTTTTTTGTATTGTAGAACTTAAGAGGTCACTGCACCTTCACGCCTGTGCGTTTAGCAGTGACCTCGATCTTCACATTTCAGCTTCCATTTACTATTATGCCACTGTTTGTTAAAAATTTGCATTGTTTAAAAAAAAAAAAAAAAAAAACCTGGCCCACTTCCAATCACCACACTTATTTTAAGGCAGTGATATACTTGCATGTACAATGCAGTGAAACCGGAGATGATCATCAGCAAAGCCCCGATTGATGACTTGCAATTTGCAAATGTCATTACTGCACACTGCATAGCATGTGATATGTTACTTGGAAGAAATCATGTGCTTGCTTGCTTCCGATCTAGAAGAGTGTCTGTATGCATTCACAAAAATTATTGCAGAGTGGTGTTGGTGTGCACAATGCTCTAGTTTATTCACACTAAATGATTTGGTAAAAGTTTCCCTTAATGGTTTCAGAAATCCATGTTGCTCATATCATCTAGAAATAATTTTAGTGGTTTAAGAGTAAAGAAAGTCCAACTCAAATCTGGACTGAATTTTATCCTATGCCATAATAATTGCCTCTGAGATAAAATTTACTTCTCATCTGAACAGTGTGTAATCAATCTATTTTCACCTCACGTTAACCCACTGAGATCTACTGGCTGATTGGTTATACAAAGTCATATGATTTGGCCAATTATAGACCTTTCATAAAAGGTTTGTACAGATAGGTCTATTTTGATTGGTTACTCAGAAGTTATATCATGCTATATCATGAAATAAGCCAATCAGAGATACCTTAAAAGAATCTTGTGTTTTTTTGTATTGTAGAACTTAAGAGGTCACTGCACCTTCACGCCCCTGCGTTTAGCAGTGACCTTGATCTTCACATTTCAGCTTCCATTTACTATTATGCCACTGTTTGTTAAAAATTTGCATTGTTTTGTACATTTACTCTATATTGCAAATTACTTTTATACTGTATTGTTCCTAATAAACGCCGGGGGGGGGGGAGTGCATTTTTCAAAAAGGGGGGCGTTTATTACAGTCAAAAATGGAAAGTCAAAAATCACCTTACACAGCTTGGCAATCCTCTCTTTGTGTATCTACGTGAGCCAGTCCTCTCTGTGTATCTATATGTGCCAGTTACCATTAGCGACGGATCAGAAGCAGAAAGCATTGATGACAACAGCAATTATGATACAGATTACGACAGTAAATTCTGCATAAACTGACCGCTAAATCATCACAGCAGACCCTTCCTTTCCAGAGATGTGATTGTGTAATTTGTTTTCGAAAGTGCTAAATTTTTAATGTCATTTGTCACGGGACATGTCAAATTTGAATGGTTCCGGTGTGCAAATTATGAAATTGATGAAATACTTGAATCCATAAGATACTACCTTTACCTGATATATAAAGGGCATATTGTAGACTCTGGAAGTATTCAAAGTTGGTAGGTTAGGTAAAATTTTTGTCACCAGAAATGTGCGATTTTGGGGCAAAATCGGCCACAAATAAATATTTGTAGCAAAATGGTGTATGATACAGGGTTTTCGATTAAAAATTCATAATCTACGAACAATTTAACCCTAGAAAGGACATCTTAAAAATTAAACATGGTTGTTTTTGCTCCGAAATTTTTGCACACTTTGGCACTAAAACCCAAGTCAATTCTGAAACCATGTCATACGAATGCTCGAGCGTGTGCGTTTCCTTTATTTCCTTCTTTTTTCTATTTGTGTGATTTTATAGTTGCATGTGTCTTGTTGTTGTTTGTGTGTGTATGTCTGTATGTGGGTGTGTGTGCCAGTGTGCCCGCTGCCACATGTGTGTGGGGTTCACTTTACTTAAAATCACTGAATCTTACAAAAATTACATTTATGTACAAAATCTAACAAAAATTACACAAATACCACACCAGCTGTACATTTTGTGAGATTTTGTGAGATTCAATGGCATTAGGGTTAAGGCGGGTGACACAAAAAGTCAAAGAGTTGTACCCAAAAAAGTTTTTAACTTCGGGCATAGACGCACACAATTCATTAAGTCCAATTGAGTTCCTTTGAGTTTTTACATTATATCAAACTTCCATCACCCAGCAAAGATATTGACATTCTGACATTCATATGGAATATTATCAAAAGTTGCAAAGTGAAGAAACAGTTGGAGCTCGGGAGCAGTTTGGCCCAAAATCAATCTAGATTTCAACCTATACAACCAACACCTAATGAAGGAAGATCCATAAAATATCAATAATTGACGAGAGAAACTTTTTATTTTTTTAAATTACAAAATAGGTTCTACAGCTGGGTTAATTCTTACCCCTTTTTCTCAGCTCTTTTCCTTATCTAGAGCATTACAACACTTTAACCCATGCATGTAGGTGAGCAGATTATAGCCCAAAAGTGCTCTCAAAATAGCAGAGGTGGCAAGTCGTATACTATAGCCGGGGACAGAATAAGGTGACCAATTGCGCGTCTAACGTAATTTGACGGTGCAGAACAAATGGCGGCCGTGAAGAATATTCTGTGAATATTTAAAGCTTATTGAAACAAAGTTTATTTACGTGAATTATTGTGCCTGTGCATTGAAAAACCGACTCAAATAGGCCATGTTTTGACATTTTAAATCATTTTGTTCGAACATGCTCCGCCGATACTACGCATTCATAACAATCACAGTCCGCACCGCACCGATTGACAAACCTTGACATGCATGCAATTGGTCAGCTAATTCTGTCCCTAACTATACTAGCAAATTTTGGTATTTGGAAAGTACAGCTGCTGACAACATCACAAACCAAAATTACCCAGAATCCCTTTGGGGAACATTCTAATACAGTGTCTTTAAAATGGCTGCCATTCTGTGTGTTTGGGTTTATGGTTTCAATACTACAGCACATTCTTAAAAGTGGCGTTTTGAACACCTTTTAACTATTTTTTTTTATCAATTAAGATAGGTAGCAATATAAAATGAACACAATTACTTACAGTAGCATAACACAAGAGGGCATTTGCTAAAATAGGTGCCAAAGTGCATTGGACTGCTTGCTGATTAAAATGGTCCAATTTGAGCTTTTTGTAAAGTAATTAATGGGGCAGTGGTGAAATGTCATAATACAAGCTAATGTTGGTATTTTTGGAAAGTAGGGATGCTAACAAAATCACAAACCAAAATTACCCAATATTCGAAAAGTCCACAATTCTGCATATATCATTTTAATAATGCATTCTTGCCCAATTGCGATTTTAGTACTTTTTTGCTATATTATAATTTTGATAAGTAGCACTACTATTTTAAAGGGGCATTTTGTGATCCACAGCGTTGTTCCCCGACTTACAATATAAAACAAGTTGAGATTTTTCATATCATCTGAACCGTATAGGTATGTGTGCGGTGCCAAATCTTACATGGATTTGCGGAGGAAATGGGTTTGGGGAGAGGAATCTGGAAGGAAGAAATTTGTTGTTGGAGTTTTATGATGAAAAAGAGTTGTGTCGTGGTTCAGGAGAGGGACAAAAGGAAAGTGATGTTTAGCTCAGAGGGAAATGAGACAGATGGATTTTGTATTAGTGGGCAAGGGGAAGAGAAAATTTTGAAGATATGTTAAAGACACTATCAGTGATTCACCCGAAAGAGTCAAAATACTTGAAATTTACAGGAACAGCCTATAAGTGAAGGATAAGTCTGTCTGTACAATTCTCATTAAGTTATTTTTTTCCAACTAAATTATTGATAGAAAATCAAGAAAACAGCTAAAATATTCAAAGATAGGAATCTCTGTTCAGTTACGTGTTGTTGTAAGTGTGCGTACGGACAATGGTTAGCTTATAGTAACATTTCACCACGGCCCAATCAATTACTTTACAAAAACTAGCTCAAATTGGACCATTTTAATCAGTAAGTAGTCATTCAGTGCACAGTGGCGGCAACATTTTGGCAACCCCTCTAGTGTTATGCAGCTGCATGTGATCATGCGTTAATTAAATAGTGCTACTTGTTCAAATCATGAAGAATGCAACATTGAAATTGATATACCATACCTAAACACAGAATGGCAGCCGTTTTGAAGACTCCATTAGTATCTGTCCCCTTAAAACCACTAGCAGTTTTTTTCCAAATCCAATGCCCATTTTGTCTCTTAAATGCTAGGACATATCGACACCTAGTTATATTACTTTTCTTTGTGAAATACAGATACTTAGGCATTTTAAAGCGGTCTTGAAGATGCCATTTACGACTATTTCTGACACCTTATATTACTTTTCTTTGTGAAATACAGATACTTAGGCATTTTAAAGCGGTCTTGAAGATGCCATTTACGACTATTTCTGGGCCTTAAAAAGTTGGATCCCGACTTTTATTAGTAAAAACAAAGCATAAAATCATAATATCTTGACAAATACGGCATGAAATGCTTAGCCACTTACAGGGGTCTTTACTAAACCATTTCTAATACAACACTGGTGGAAAAAAATGGTCTTTGATGAAAAATAGGGGGCGCAATTGTTTACATGTTGAAGCAAATCGCCGATAGTGGCTTAAGAAATTCATAATTTCCAATGAACTGTGAATAAACCTTTCTCAGGTCACTAATCAACCATAAACAAAAATGCTCACAAAATACACCTTCAAATAATTAGGGTCCATAATAATATTAACAGTAGGGGTGGGCTATAAAATGGTGATGCTTAAGATCATTTTGTCCTAACTCTTATTGATGCAGCTTGATCCTCTGAGCATTTTGACACCATTTTTTCAAAATCGGCCAAAAAATGAGAAGGTGGTGCCCAGAAATCCAAATTTGGGGGGGGGGATCCGAAGAGGGTCTGAAAATGATAAATGTGTCAATTACTGGACTTACATACCACATTTTAAGTAGCAATGTTAGGGTTAATTTTTTATGTTTTTGAGGTCAAGGTATCCATTTTGATGAATTTCGTCAGATTTCGATTTTTCGTTTTCATAAAATTAGCCATTTTACGTAAAATTAAGTCACAATTGGGCGCTTTGCTGCCACGCCCTAACCTTCCCATTTTGAGAATTTTTTGCTGTGTAGAATTGAAGATATAAAGCCGTATTAAAGTATATTCAGAAATTTTCAGCACATAGCACTTTTCCTCGTTTGGTCACAGTGCCAATTTTATAATTTGGCAATGTCTATTGAAAACGTAGGGTGCAAAAGTTTGTTGACCTACACACAAACCTATGCCACAAAATTACGTCTGATGTATTCATTAACCTGGCTGCCACAGCCGAAACCGTTCAGTGTTACAGAGCTCAAATTTTCGGGAGTAGGTACTATCAATTACCTTTAGGAAAAGTTCAATGATTGCAATAAGAAAGCGAATGTACCTTTATGTCAAAAGCGCCCTCAAAGCTGAAATTAACCAAAAATACATCGGTCCTCGGACCGCTTGTGTCGACTGCCGTCGCGGGTTAGGAATGATAGGACCTAACATGACCTTTGACCTTGATATGTGACCTTTGACCTCATCAACAAAATGAGGGATCCCATGTGCACTATGATTCAAGATGGGTTCAATTGAAACTTCAACTTTTCAAATGAGGTCAATTTTTACATTTCAGCTATTTTACCAAACTTGACCTCACATGACCTTTGACCTTGGCATGTGACCTTTGACCTTGGCATGTGACCTTTGACCTTGGCATGTGACCTTTGACCTTGGCATGTGACCTTTGACCTTGGCATGTGACCTTTGACCTCATCAACAAGTGGGGGATGCCATGTTGCCACTGTGACCCAAGTTTGGTTTAAATCCATCAAAGTATGTGGATATTACATGCAAATGTTAACCCTTTTCACACAGACATCAACAGACATCATCAACAACAGACAACTACAGTGACAAAGTGATCCCTATTTTGGACCGATTTTGACAAATTGTGGTGTCAAAATTGCTCAGGGAATCAAGCTGCTGCATTAAAGAGAGGTGGACAAATGATCTGAAAATCATTCTCTCACCCTGTACAATGGCGATTTCCAGGATTTGGAAAATTGTCAAACACAAAAAAATTACCGGGGGGCTGAAAATGCTTGTAACTGGTCCAAAATACTTTAAAAATGGCTATTTTGCAAGAATTTGCAGACTTACCGGGAGGCGCGCGCCCCCTACCTGGATCCGCGCTGTGTATAGCCCACCTCTATTAACAGGCCACAATGAGCTACAACTAATATTTACTAAAAGTAGAAAAAATTCTTTGACAGTGGCAGTCACCAAAGCAACAGTAAAATTAAATTTTCTTCATTTTGGACGTTTTACTAATTTTAATTACAATCTAGAATGTCATAAAAATCAACGTGCATTACACTTTGGGACAATTTTAAACGCTGCCAGATGTTCAACTCCAAATACGGCTGGCAACAATTCTTGGGGTCGGTATTACTTTATTTGCGTCACATCAGAGTTGCCAAGTTTTTAATTCATGAAAGTTTATACGGGTGTGCCTTTTGTGCTTTATATTATAACCTTTCACTTTTTTACTATTGTGAGAAACCAAAAAAGGCTAATACCAATCCTCGGCCTTGGTCCCACCACTCACACAATTCTTATTCACCTGCAAATATTTTGCTTGAATCCTTCCCACTTTTGTTTATGGTTATTGGCACTAGTACAGTAATCTGCTAGTTTAATTAACAAAATACCCCTATGTTAAAATTATATGATATCGAATAAAATTTTTGGAACCAGGTATGTTGATGATGGCTGTTTAGTAATGAAACACGGAACATTATGTTGTAATATTGGTGGAGCACCTTTTAAGTGTCATGATATTTTAGCTTTGACATAGAACACAACAGTTCGCATGGACCTTAAGTTTTAAAAGTATAATAAACACCAAGTAATCTTATTGTGTAAATTAAGATTCGGATTTGATAACAGAAAGCACCAAATGCATTCTCTCCAAATACTGTCACCACTTATCAATTTATCATTATTTGTTTAGGATTGTCTGGTTGGCTAAGAAATGGGGAAGACACCTGATGAATATTCTCAGAATATATGTTAAGCATTTAAGCTTATCCACCCCATATCAAAGATGACATCCACAGAAAAAAACATACGTCTGGGCCAAGAGGGAAAAAAAAGCACCACCGCCATACTATGTGCATTAGTCTGTGGAGTGAGGTTGGCGAGGTAAGCCGTGTATAAGTCATATCCGGACATGTTGATATAAAATACACAATATGGACAAGCACGTGGTAGCTTTTTACCACCAACCACATGCTCCTGGAGCAGTCTCCCTCACTAACCTCAAAGGGCAACTGAAATATTTCCCTCTAACCTGAAAAATAATGAAAATTTATATAATTTAAAAGCAGCAAGAGGATAAGATTTGATCCCCAAAACACACTATCATGAGGTCTAGTACCTAACCACTAGACCAGCAAGGATTGCTGTGTGGAATTGCAATTCTGATCCTTGATAACCTTAACAGAATATTGTGATCAAAGCTCAAAACAATGAATAGCGCCCCTCTGCAACGATTGCCACAACATTCGCTCCAGGGGCATTGATGATGGTCAAAGTCTCAAACAATCATATGGACAACAGATATTAATATAAATTTTAACTAGAATTTCGCGGTTCTCGGCTTTCGCGCTCGCTATATTCAAAGAATATAAGCTGTGGGCCGCCCCATGACCTTTGACCCTGGCATGTGACCTTTGATCTCATCAACATATGAGGGATCGCATGGTGCACCTATGACAAAAGTTTGGTTCCAATTGAACTTCAAGTTTTCAATTTAGATCAATTTTACATTTTTAGCCCATTTTTCAACTTGACCTCACATGACCTTTGACCTTGCAACATGACCTTTGACCTCATCAACATATGAGGGATCCCATTGTGCACCTATGACAGAAGTTTGGTTCCAATTGAACTTTTAAACTTTTCAATTGAGGTAAATTTTAAAAAAAAACTTAACAATTTGTGACACACACATCCACACACACCAACATTCACACACACATACATACACACGCACAGCGGATTGCTAAGTGGTCCTGCCAGCTATAGCTGGCGGCCCACAATAAAAATACAGCATGTTAACTTGCGTGATCCCCCTGGCAAGATGGCAGTATGGAACATGACCTCAGATTACCTTTGACCTTGGTCCATGACCTTTGACATCCACATATGAAGGAACCCCCTATTGCACCTTAACCCCAAGTCTGGTTTCAATCGAAGACCTCAAAACAAAAACCTAACCAAGTGGAACATACATACATACATTGCACGATATCACAAAATCCCCCTTCTGCTTTTCAAGCAGGAGCAGAGCAGTAACAGAGGAGTAGTCCCATTTCCTGAAAATCCAAAATTTGCACGACGGGAAGCCAAATTCAGCGGGTGGAATCCGATTTTGAAGCTCCGGGGAACGGATGTTTCTTACGCGGATTTTAGGTAAAAAGGTATCCTAACTGTCTGTACCTGTAAATGATGAAGACCAGAAGAAGCAACCTAATAATGACACAATTGGTATTTTAGTCATTTACAGTCATACGGACACTTACTACAACACGGAATTGAATGGAGATCATATCTTTGAACCACTGCCTGTTGCCACCTCCAAGATCTTCGGAAGATTCAGCGCCTTTTATTATTGCCTAACCAAAATGAAACACAGCCACACACAAATAGCGGAATCTGCATCACAAAATCCACCAGGGGCTTTATTAAGCAAGGGGATAAAAGCATTTTCCACACATGAAACTAAAGACAGCTCTGTGATTTGCTTTTTAATCTTTTGTAAGGTTTGAACGCCCCAGTACGAAACCAATACAACTCGTAATTGCTAGAGAGGAATAACTCCGCACTGGAAAACCTTTCAAAGACACTATTGTTAAACCAACGTGTCTACCACACACCCACAACTTGCGAAACAAACGGCCTTAAGGAAAATAAAATACACATTGATACCTAGGAATACAAGTAAGAAAACAAACCTCTTTTGAAACAAGGCGAACTCGTATTTACGCGGATGCGTCAAAGATGTCCCCCGCCGAATATCGCGTCACTAAGTGAGATAAAGGCACTACAACCCCCCCCCCCCCTCCCCACCACCTCGCAAACCAACCCACCCCTCCAACACCCCCGCAATAACCCACCCCCTCCCCAACAGCCCACAACACCCCACCCCCCATCCCCACACCACCACCTCCTCCCCAACACTCTCAACCCCCCACCCCTTTCCAACACCCCACCACCTTCTTATAACCCCCAACCCCCCGCAACAACACCCCCAACCCCCCCTGCACAGGACCCCACCCACCCCCATCACCCCGTACCCCTCCTCTCCCTTCCCAACACGCCCCAAACACTCCCCTCCCCCACCCCCGGCCTCAACCAGCACCCCCCTAACCCCTCCCCCACCCCCCGGCTAGCCTCACCCCTCCCCCCTCCCCCACCCCCTTCAGACATCTACCCCCTACCCCCCGTCCCCCCCCCCCCCAACGGGCCTCGCCCCTCCACCCGCCCCACCCCGCCACGCCCACCCCTACACCCCCTTCGCCCCCACCAGCCACGGACCGCCAACCCCCTCCCAAGAGCATGCAATGCCCCTCCCAACAACATGCACCCCCCCACCCTCTCCCCAACACCCTGCAACACACATCCCCTCCAACCCCCCCCTGCAACACAACAACACCCTGCAACACAACATCCCCAACACGTCTGTTCAACACAGACATCCCCGAATCCCCCCCTCCCCAACATTCCCTCAACCCGCACCCGCTCTTCCCAACACCTGCAACACACCCCATCCCCCTCCCCACACTCCGCACAACCCCACCCCCTCCCCTATGGCATATAGTCTCATGCAGCGAGGAATTTTGCAGGTTCCGACGTACCCTTTCAGAGCTCCAGCATTATCATATTTAATTAGCTCCTTTGCATACATATGCCGCAAATATCATCATACTTTCATATAATGCAAATCCCCTATGGCATAGTATTCTCATGTCGTTGAAAGGAATGTTGCATATCCGACGATACTGTTTCAGAGTACAGCATTATGTATATTTAATTTAGCTCATTTGCATAGCCTACGCCGCATATATCACATCCTTTCATTTGCAAAAAAGATGTGCCCCATGATAATCATTCATCAGCGGCGGAATTTGGTAGATCTGATGTACCGTTTGAACAAAATATAGTATTACGCTGACTTTTTGATATTAATTATCTCATTTGCATACTCAATTTGCCCGTAATATGCCCAAAATCTAATAGTTGAGAACTTCTTCATCAGCCCGCTTCCTTCTACTAAGTTACATCATTATACGCTTAACAGAACTCGAAAACTTGTACAAAGGGCCTTGTAGGAGAATTTTTTCATAAATTATTCAATTAGATACTTCATTAGCATATTTATGCCCAAAATCTAATCCAGGTCAAGACTTATTAACACCCGCTTCTTCTTTCCAATCACCCAGTTGCATGGCAATTGTCGTCCCTTACGGACTCGGCAGATAAATCATGACGACATGGTTAACATTTTTATCACAGACGGACGAACTGACAACGGACGAACGACGGACTGAGGACGCTGCTCCTTTTATAGTCGCCCGTTCCGCCCTCGTTCGGCGGGGACATAATATTACCATACAAGCATATCTTATAGTCCTGTATTTTAAGTTTCTTTTTCTTTCTTCATCATCAATCTCAAAACTAGCAAACATCGATTGTCAAATCGAAGTTACCGGTTCAAGTGTGGGATGAATCAGCACGTAAGAGTACATGGGAATTTAATTCTAAATCCTAATTTGACCAAGATGGAGCTTGGATTTCTCGGCCTTTTTTTAGGAATGAACCCATGCCAAGATGAGCTGTGTAGATTTCCTGGAGACTGAAGGAATGAACCCATTTCACACGTCTCCATCCGTTTCTTGGTCAATTTAATTAAGCCAGCCAAATAAAAACAGGTTGTCATGTATTCAGACGCTGGTACATGCATTGTAAATGCAGTGTCAAAATGGAACTTGTGGTGATTTTTTTGAGCATCATCAACATGGCAAATGGTTGGAAGGACTAAGCTTAAAGGCTGGCTCAGAGATTTTGTGCCACGACTATACCTCAATTTTCAAACAAATCGTGTTTTTTAATATACAATGCTTGTCATATACCCTAAAAAAAAATTTTTTCACTGTGTAAATACCGTATAGTTCCTAATAAACGCCCCATGGGCGGTGCCTTTTTCAAAGGAGGGCGTTCAGATTATCAAGTCAAAAATGGAAAGTAAAAATCCCTCAAATCACCTTAACAGCCCGCTTATTTTCTCCGATTAACTAATAATACAAACTAACAGCAGGGGACGCTGTTTTCGGCACCTTCCCAGGTCAAAGTTCCATATACACTTAAACTATTACCACGTTAACAACATCGTTATGATATGGATTCCGCCAGTTCCGGCCATAATCATGTGATTTAGTAGTCTTAACTAACCTCATTTTCTTTGAAAAAATAAATTGTTTAATCCAAAATCTGTAGGGGGCGTTTATTTAGAGGCACGGGGCTTTATTAGGACAACAGCGGGAACTAGAAGATGTGTATCTGTGCATAATGTTTACGCAGAAAATAGGGCCGGTCTACTCATCCGGGTCACTTGCCGTGCTTAGCCTTTATCATCGGACCTCGTCGTGTGGGCAGTATCCGCTCCTCCGCGACACACCACACTGGCGCATTTGACTAAAAAATAAGTCCTCTTTAATCACATCGCAGCCCTGGTTCATCGGATGTGATAACCAAAGTTCTACAGAGCCGTTTGCGTTTGGCCCCCTTTATGACCATTCTTTGAATTGTTTCTACCCTGCACGTGAAACAAATAGGCATTCTAAAATGGGCATGTTTTTTCTAACTAGCGGCTACCATTCCAGTCTTTCTGCTATCACTTTTCAGGTGACAAAATTTGGCTCATTTTTTTTTATGCCAGGTTTTTCCCGGTGGCCTCTGGGAATCATCACCACAAAATGGCAGCTCTATAACTTCCCATCACCTCAAATGGCCAAACTGTGAACGTCAGCGTAGACAAGCATATGAAAAATATGATTGTCTCTAACTTTGGATTCCTCATTTTAGTATAGTGAATATCTTTAAATATAGATGGCTATCTTTAATTACTACACACAAACATTATATTCATAATCTCTGAGCCAGCCTTTTTTATTGGAGCTCTGCATTTTAACGTTATTGAAGTAATCAGCCAATCACAAATACATGCCTGAAAAAGTGAAAGTGGGAATATGGGAAATGACATTCCCAGGAAGTTTTGATATTTGGAGGGAAATTTTTGTCTTTTAAATAAGAAATACAGAATTGAAAGGAAATTCCCATCTTGGAGGGAAATCATGGAATGAATTCCCGGGATTCATTTTCAAGCGCTGAACAAAATGCTGTATAAAATTAGGGGGGGGAGGGATTTATAAATAAAACAAACTCTGCAATTCCTGTCTATTTAGTGCCAATTCATCAAAATGAATGTCCAATAATTCTCAAGTTTGAAAGGCTACTTGGATATTAAAGTCTGGTGTCACAAATGATGCCCAAATATCTTTGGGCCCACAGGCTACTTAAATTATGCGTGGGCCGCTGAATTGTCCCAAAACTGAGAATACAGAAGTCTGTGCTGACTTGATCAACCTAGTACTATCCCTTATTTCAACTTCTCCACCACCTCTACGAAGTCTAGTTCATCTGGTGCACAGGCTTGGATCTCCTTAAAGCCTTTTCCCAAACCATTTTTCAGTTCCTCTTTACTGCTGGCAAATATCATTTTCTCCTTGACTTTGCAGGTCTCTGGACACCTGAGAATAAAAAAAAAAACATTCACTGCTTTAGCGCCATCATAAGCATTTACTAATAAGCAAAGGTTCGTTGACATTCTGATAAGCACCTACTTTTTAAAAAGGTGGGCGACCCGATCGATAGCCCCGCCTCCACTTTATTCCATCAAATTTGAGATTTTGGTATCAGACGAAAGTTCATATTTTTCACATTAACCCCAATGAAATTTAAGGCACAGGAAATGTTTCCTTTTGATGTTATGACGTCTCCAAATATGGTCGGCTACATTAATTAGCACACGGTCCTATGAACCATTTTACATGTAGTACACTTTTTTGCTTCTATCCAAATAGCTGGACCTATTTAAAGGCCGAACCCTCGATTTCTAACAAATCATTTTTTGTATACATAATGCTTTTCCACAAACTAATCACTGTGTGAAATAGCTTAGCTCAGAAAATCACAACACGGAAAGAGAATTCCTGATCCAGAATTGTTATGAATGGGCACATTTATACAATGTACTTAAATGTTTACTACATCAAAATAAACTAGAATTTCAAAGTTCTCGGCTTTCGCGCTCACTATATTCAAAGAATGGGCCGCTCCATGACCTTTGACATATGACCTTTGACCTCATCAACGTATGAGGGATCCCATGGTACAATTATGACACAAGTTTGGTTCCAATTGAACTTCAACTTTTCAATTAAGGTCAATTTTACATTTTTAGCCTATTTTTCCATATATCCTCCTCACATGACCTTTGCCTTGGCTATGACGTTTGACCTTAAGAGGGATCCCATGGTGCACCTATGACACAATTTTGGTTCCAATTAAACAAAAATTTGATTCATCTCAAACTTTTGAATTGAGCATTTTAGGGTATTACCTTTAGTTATCAAGTTCCCTATTTAAAATACAAGAAAAAAATATACCATACTTTGAAATCTTTGACTCAAAATGTTTAATCTGACGTTTTAAATGAAATGCTTCATATATAAGGGAGAAAACGTGAAAAATTGGACCATGAGGTCACCCACCTTCATTTTTTTCTAAGTTGGGCCACTGTATTAACTGGCATGCATGGTGAGTATGCTCAATATGATTTTATTTTTTTAATCATCACTTGGGTGATTTAAAAAAAAATTGTCTCACTTATAAAATATTTTCACCCCCCCCCATGTCGATGGTCAGCCCTAATAGTGGACTATATATCTTAGTAGTAGCCACACCTCCACATTGCTTGTGCATATAATACATGCCCTGTGTTCAGGAAGACTTGACATTTTATTCTTTCAAATCATGGTCATTATCTGCTGGGGAACAAAGGATTAGCAATGCCAGGAAATAGCAATCGCCTTATCAATCGTCCCAACTGTACAATTTGCAAACCAAGTAGAATTACAAAACACACCCACTAATTTCCTTTCACAGTACAGGAAATGCCAAGTTATCACTATCACTCCAAGGGTTTTGTGTTAGCATTTGCATGATTTCTGAATTACAGACTACCGTACAGGATGGCACTGTAGCATCGATAAAATGTTTGCTGATATAAATGAGGTGTTTAAGGTTGGATCATCGGCTATGGCTTCGTGCCCAGATCTCGTTGAAATTCTCATGAAATGTTGGTATTGGTGAAAGAAACATCTGTGCCAAATTTTAATTTTTTCCAAAAAGGCACTTTAGAGATATGTAAGGTAATGTGTTTTCAAATTCCCATAGACTTTGTACAGGGGCTGATTTTGGCAGTATAGAAAATGGACCAAAATGGGGCAATTTTGTGAAAAACTACACATTTCATTTCTTTCTCTAGTAATTGATGAGTTATAAGATTGGTGTTTGTTTTTTATGGTTAGAGAAATATCAAATATCCATAGAATTTTTTATTTTTCTGTGTGTCATCAAAACAAAGAACAGGTGGTTGCAAGAACACCTTTTTGTGGCCGATTATTTCTAGAAATACTGAAGTTTCCACTTTTCAGAATGTTTCCTAGAAGGAACTACAATTCCCTTGGTGATGAATAAGGTGTCATATGAAAGGAAATCAAATTTAGAAAATTCTCACGTTAGATTTTGCAGATTGAGTGTTTCTATTTGAAATTACAGGTGTTTTTAATTTTCCCTAAATTATTTTTCCCTAAAATCATTTTTCTAAAAAATAACCACCTACTTGATGTAAAAAAGCCACGTGAGAATTTAGTATTTTGTGTTTATACACATTTCCCTGGAGTTTCAGTTTTAAATAATGCACCTTCCTTTTAGGCCTGGAATATTATTTAATGAAAAATTAGGTAAGGGAAATTTTTAAAAATAAATAAAACACTGAAACAATCGCACTGTTTCAAAACTTCACAATATTTGGAGGAAAATTTCAATCCTTACCATAGTCCAGTTTGGACTAAATTGAGTCAGGAAATTTGATTTTAATGGTCATTTTTCGAAGACCATTTTATCCGATGATCCACCTTAAGCAATATCAAAGTGATATGCTAATCGGAAAATTAAAAATTCTATTTTCAACGCTTTCTATGGAGAATGGGCCCATAGAGGGCTATTTTAACATACAAATCATAACCTTTGTAGCCTATATGGTCTCAAGTCAGAAACTGGTCCCCCCCAATAATGGTGGTTTTGTTTCATCAACGGTTGCCCCGTTTTTTTCAGGTATCTAATGTTTTTTTTTAGTACTGTCCACGTTTCTAATGCAATAAAATGCGGTTTTATCTTGTTCCCGTTATTTCTTCTTTAAAATAAAAGAGGTCCAGGGTTTTTGGATTTCTATAACAAAGTTATGGCACGAAGAGTATCCGATGGGTGACAGGTGGTGCCGGCGGTTGAGGAGCCAGCGGTTAGAGGAGCCCATAGAGTTACCACAAAATAGTGTGAAAAGGCAAACTTTGGAGCTTCATAACATCAAAAGTAATAATGCTTAGAGAGCTCAAATTTTCACACAACATAAAGAATAAGTGTATACTTTATCAATTAGACAACTAATTTTGTGTACACAAATAATTAAATGATGAATTAACTATGTTAATTAGTTAGTTTTTTACCAACATACTAACGGTTAACCAATGAAATATATGATTCCCAATGTTTTTCGTGTCAGTTTCAACATTCCATGCTAAAGATCTTAATTGCAACAAAATAAAGAGAATGTACATTGCCACAAGTTGTTATTTGAATAAATTTCCAAGTAATTAATTAATTATCTGCTATTACGTAGGTCTGCAACAAATAAGTAAATCTGTCATGGTCAAAGTGTGCCACAGACACACTACGTCATGTATCAGCTTTTGGAAATATTTTGCTTTTGTTTCTTCAAACATGTATGCTATACATGATTTCCCATAACAATTAAAGTAATTTGTAAAGTTGTGACTTATTAATTACATATTGGTTAATTACCATTAACGAAGAACACAGATCTATGAACAACAATAAAAATTAAAATGTATCAAAGAGAATAAATATCTACAACTACTTCCAAACATATGTTCCCAATTTAAATTCATTTTTAGGTGATATTTCAAACAAAAAAAGAACTAAAACAAGTATAGAGCAATTAATTATGAGTTTATGAAGTCAACAAAGGTTTTGGTGTATACAACGATCTCTTTGTGAGTCCGATTTGGTAATTCCCAGTTGGTTGTGTGTCTATGGTCGGGTATTGAACTTGGCCATTTGAAAATGAGATCTTTGGTCCTAAAGTTGAGGAACCATGAAAGATTATCATGTGTTCCCTCTGCGGCTGCACTTTAAAAACTGGACAGTTTTGTTGAGCAAATGGGTGATCAGTATACATGTTAATCACCCTGAACATGTGGTGAAAAACCCTAACAAGTTTGTAAAATGTCCCGTATATTAATGAGAACACAAACCCTGTCAAGTGACAAAGAGAACTGTTCAAAGCCACCTATAACAACAAATATTTAAAACATTGTGTACAAATAATTTAATTTCCCATTTTCATTTATTTTAAACATTAAACTGCTGACATTTCTTAAATACCCTAGTGGTCAAATTTGGGTATAACCGAGTTTTAATTCTATTTTAATTTGCCGGAAGAACCACATACAACTTTGAACCGACCCCTGTATACTGCAACTGTGGGATATTTCCTTAAAAAAAATCAGAAATGTGTTGAATACAAGTTTGTACTAAAACTAATTTAGAAAGTGTATAATTTAAAAAAACACTTCCACACGTTTCATGCTCAAACTTTGCATATTTTTTTAACATTTGAAAGTACGTTTTTTGATCACCCTGTATTTCTTGCCTCACAGACAACAGGCAACCCTTAAATTATTTTTATTGATAGCCATAATTAGTAACATTCAAAATTCATAGTGGTTTGGACCTCACGCCTTTTGATTTTAAAAATTCAGGGTCTCATTAATGGTGCAAAAATGGAACCTTTTCTTCATGTTACACCTTATATAATTTTTACAACCCACCTGTATAATTACGCTTTAGTTATTAGAATTGAATCCTTGGATTATAAGCTTTCCAGCAATATATAATTTTGTGGGTCTCAAGTGTACACATTAAAAATTACAATCTGTTTGAATGAAAATTGGCGTGGTTTTTTCAACTTTGGTGTGAACCAAAAGAGGACCTTTTCTGACTTGCGACCATATGGCAAGATTCCCGCCATGGTTGTCTGCCTTTTTGTAGAGATTATAGCTCTTGCATGTCCCTACTTATACCAGTTGTCAAAATTGTGTCGCCACTGCTTAAACATTTTTTCTAAAAATAAAAAAGTTTGTATGGTCAAACAACTGGGTTTTGTTGTTATCACTTACCATGAAAACCATGCACCCTGTTCCTCTTCCGGCCACCATGCACAAAATCCACATCTACTATGGCGTACCTGCTGTTGTAATTAGCACTGCTAGAAAGTCCTCATAATTCTTATTCTTATCAGTTTCTACTTGGTCGATTACTATAAACTTCTCATCGTCTGAGATTTTGTACAGGATCCATTTGTATTTGTGCCCTAGTTTCATGTCGTTGAAGGCCTCCCTCACCTCCTCTCGAATTTTCACACCAGATGCCTGCAAAAATAGTGGAGTTCATTTACTACACTTGGTTTCTTGGACACACTGCTTGCATAATACAGATTTTGACCTTATAATACTTGGATTTCATTATCAAGCTAATTGTAAGCTCCTTAAAATCACAAATTGCCAAAGAAGTTGACTCAATTAGACACTGCAAATTATGTCTACAGAATTGACCTACAAATACATGTACATGGCAAATACTAAAATTCTATTTATCATTTTTGTATTCAAATGAATAATTTTGTTGGCCAGCTATGATAGATGAATGGAAGTCCACCTTTAGTATCAAATGTTATTAAAAATGACTACAAATGTATTTTACTAACAAGAACAGAGACAGAGCATACACATTCATTACCCAATGTCATGATGATAATGTCAATGACCTTCCCAATATAAATTACTCATGAATGACGAGTGAGTCATATCATTTACTATAACACCAATTGCCTATAGATATGCGCCAGTGCAAATGGTTGACTCTAGTGTATGTTGGTAGATATCTCTTGATCAAATTAGAAATTTTCTCAAAATATAATATCAAGGATTGAAAAGCCAAGATTAAAAGGAGCAAAAACAAATCTAGTTCAAATCCTAATTGGGAATGATGCATACTCTAATACTGTTAACAAAATTTAAATTTATGAAATTCACCCAATTTTGAACAGATATGAATCCCTCCAAAATGGGAATGCTTCAATATCCAAAAGTAATTAAACCGCACACTTAGGAAAAAAAGGTTATTTTTATTCCACAAGCATCAAATATCCCAAGGTTTCAAATTTCATTTTTGACGCTGCTAACTACACAATAGCTGATGGAATTTGACATAAATTGAACCATGCACATTGGACCACAGGTCCTTACCCAGACTAACATGAAAGCCAAAGAGTATTAGTAAATCATACAGTCTGCTACCACAGATAAACATCTCAAACGCAAGTTATTTGTCACCAATTAAAATGTTAATTATAAACACTAAATACATTCATTCATCACAAAAATAAGCCCCTACAGGTATCTAAATTATGAACTGCGTGATCAAATCAAATATGCAGTACTAAAATTAAACACCAAAACAGACAATGAAGCCAATTAATAAAATTCTTTAGGTTAAATTGTGTTCCTTGACTTGACACATATGTACATCATTACATTTTTGCACAGGCTATTGTACCAGTTAAAGGTTGACTCAGATCTTCAGAGGATGGCACCCTCAATTTTCAAACAAATATATTTTGCATGCTTATCCATCACTAGGTGAAATAGCCAAGCTCAAATCTGAGGTCCTTCATATCTAAAACACAACTTTGTTGGTAAAATTACAAGAGACCCGAATTTTGGGTAACACAGTATCCTATGGTACTGATACTATTTTTGTTTTACTGCATCAAAACCCGGAAAACCGGTTCATCTCAAACTTCGGAATTGAGCGTTTTAGGAGACTATCTATAGTTCTAGTTGACTATTTGTAATTAATACAAACAAGGAAATTATATTTCAAATCTAGGCAGCCTTTAATTATCTTACGAAGAGCTAAATTGCAATTTTAATATACTGTATTATTAATGGCAACCCACAATGATTTGATACTCACCAATCAACTTGCAATTAATTGGTCATTTTCATTCAGGTTTGACACTTGGTTTAGGCGATTCACAGCACTCGATTGAAGGCAAACTGTTGTTGTAGAGATCTACTTCATCAGTAAACCAATGTTACATTTTTCAACAACATTGTATCGGACAAAAATTCATGCATGGTCTTTGTTAACAGCATGCACTATGTGTAGAAACTATTCTACAATTTTAAAAATTAAAGCAATAACAGCACATTTTTGAAGAGCACCCCAATGTTCAAAATTTGATATTTTTAATTACACAGAGTTGGAATGTCTTGTAACTACACCTGCAATTTAATGGCAATGCTAAAAAAGTGTATTTCATAAATAAGCGACTTGTATTAGAGTTGGGATCCCAGATTGTACTTATTAGCGGCATAGCTGGCAAAGCTAAGTTTTGCTGTCCAGAATTAATAGTGCAAACTCAAGAAAATTACCGCTAATTTGACTTGCCTGAACTGGACGGAACCACGAGCGACTGACCTGTTTTAGTAACATTACAGGCACATGCAATGCATTATGAGATTGATTCAAAACACCCTCTGCCCAAGGATCTTGCAAGGATGTAGAAAAAAATTAAAGGGACAGTTCGTGATCCACAGCCTTTTTCCCCGCCCCCCCCCGACTCCTAAAAAATTAGAGATTTTTAATCATCTGAACCGTTGGCCTAAGTAATTACATGTCCATGTGCCTAATCTTACATGCAAATCGATCTGCTCTTGAAGAATTCATAATTTAGAAATTACGACACATGGCCTATGGTGGCAGCGTGATGCAAACACTTCGCATTACGCAAAAACACACCCTCAGAATCAACTGAAAATTTGGGAATAACCTTTTTCTCAGGCTATCTAGTAAATCATAAAACCAAAAAAAGAGGTGCCAAGACAGGGGTTCTCAATTATTTTAGCCGAAAGATAAAGAATGCGGACATATTTGAAAGTTCCTACTTGAGGGCCAAATACCCCTGAATTTCTTATTTTGAGCAAGTTAAGGCCAAAAATCAATGGTTTGGTGGGCAAGACAAATTATCCTTTAAGACCCGTGCTAGAGATTTCAAACTGCACCTTTTAAGGATTTACATTTTGAGACATGTTGTAAGAACTTGTTCAATGCAACAGACGGCAAGGAAAAGTGACAAAGCCCTGTCTAAATTTTGTATAGAAAAAAAAATGGCTACATAAATATTTACGATTAGATCGGCAAGATTTTGTTTCTTGAATCCCTACATAGAGGTCTTGCGTCGTGTCATGCCGCTTTAGATGCAATTTACATCACTACGCAATAATATTTATGGCTAGCGATGACCCAAGCGGCAAGCCATGAGCCAATAAATTACTTCGCCCGCCGCTCGGTTGACGCTTTGCCCATTGCGCAAACGTATTGAATGACTTGAATTTCAATTTGGAGCGGTGCCGCTCATGACTAATTCCAAGTGTAGCGCCGCTTGACTATAATAGCTCAATCCCGCGAGCGGTTGTACACCAAGCGTTTTGCGCTGAGCGGCAAGCGCACGAACACTATGTAATCACCTAACACATTAATTTTGAATGAATGCAATCATGCAAGAATAAAAGTGCGACAAGCGGTTGTGTTCTGGCATGCATCACAACACTAAGCAGTGCGTTTCAGCACTAGTGCTGATCTTACCAACCCGACTATCAAAAACCTCCAATTTAAAAAAAAATACATCGTCCTCAGACCGCTGTGTCGCCTGCCATCGCGATTAATGAATGACAGGCCTAACATGACCTGTGACTTGATGACCTTTGACCTCAATCAAATGAGGATTTGCATGCAAACTCCAAAACCAAGTTTGGGTTCCAATTGAAAATTTCAACTTTTTCAATGAGGTCATTACATTTTTCAGCCTATCTTACAACTTGACCTCATAAGACATTTGACCTTGGCATGTTACCTTTGACCGTGGCACGTGACCTTTGACCATGTCACGTGACTTTGACCTTGGCATGTGACCTTTGACCTCATCAACAATGAGGGATCCCATGTTGCACCTATAATCAAGTTTGGATCAGTTTAACTTCAACTTTCAAAGGAGCCTATTTTACAATTTCCTCACATGACCTTTGACCGTGGCATGTGAACTTTGACCTCATCAACAGTGGGGGATGCCCATGTTGCACCTGTGCCCCAAGTTTGGTTAAATCCATCAAAGTATGAGGAGATTACAAGCAAAATGTTACCCTTTTCACAACAGACTACAACAGAGACAACATGACAAAAGTACCTATTTGTCTTCCTGCCTTAGTGGCAGGCGACACAAAAAGGATTTTTTTGATCGCCCAATCCTTACGACAATATAAATTTGAAATGTGAAACAATGCTATAAACGAGGTTAGGGTCCGACCCTCCTCCTTCCGTACGTGCCTTTCTTATGGTTGGCCAATTTCAACAATGGTTCCAGTCTCACATGGGGTTTTGTACAGATTAGACGCATTGATTTGACCTGGAAAATCCCTTTTAATTTTCCTGCAAAAAATTTGTCTTTTGGCCAACATCAAAATGTACAAAAGTATAACATTTTTTGGAAGCTATAATAAAACAGGATTCCAATTCATGTAGAAAAGGGTTCATTGCCCCAACAATCAGTCCAAACATCACAGGCACAGGTCACATGAAAGATTTGAATTCCCCCCACAGTAAGTCCTGTGATTTGTTTAGACTGATTGCCGGGACAAGAATCCTATTAACGTGCACTTCTACAGCGAATGCTCGGCAATAAACTGGATAGTTCAGGCGCAAGGCTGGAAAAAGTGCGGGAACTGTAACCTGGTTCCTGGGAAATTTTCATCACTGCAGGGAATTTGAACACTTTAAACGAAAAAAGAAAAGGGGGACAAAAAAGAGAAGAGCAAAGAGATTGAGAGAGATCTAATTTTCTCAAACACCCCTCTGCCACATTACATGCAGGACACATGTGACGCTGCTCGATTTGAGATTTCCAAACGGCAATTTCCCGGAATTTCCTTGCTTTCATTTTCTATGGCAGTCTCGTTCCAAGCGACATTACAAAACCACCTCTTACAACTTTGTTAAAATCTTACAATCGCATGATGATATTAGAATAAATTGACTTAAAAAAACAGTCTGATTCCAATACCGGTCAACAGATTTAAATATTCACTACTACTACTAATCCGTTGCAGTATTTGGCTATGTCCTACCCCGGGTGCCGTCTCATTTTTTTAACAATTTAAATATAAAGTTCTCATTATTTTGACCAAGATGCCTATTTCCTAACCCTTTTTTCTGATGAGTTGTGTTCGGTTCTACAGGTCACAAAACCTTACAAATCCATTTTTGTGGGCCTACATGTACTATACCTGACACAGGGCCATCAAATAAGGCATTAAAAACTATGTTTTTCATATTTTGCTTAGGCAAATTTTAGTTCCCATGAGTTTTCTAGTAAACCACCTCTGTGAAATATGCGTGCAGTTCGCACTATTGTAGACAGCGCATAATGATTAAAAATAAGCATGTGATACATGTAATGCATGTGTACTGGTTGCACATGCTGGTACTGCGTATGTTTTAGTTCAACAATTATTTACGGCAAAGTAGCAGCATTAGCATCAATTTATACAATTAGAACCATTGGAGAAGCTCTGGGTTTGTGTCAAATAAAGAGAAAAAACCCAATGTGGTCTAATTTCAAATTAGACCAACATGAAGGGTGCAGGTATTCATCTTCATATCAAAACACATCACCAGAAAATGGCCAATAGACAGTTGCACAATGGCACATAAAATGCACACACTGTACTCTTAATGTAAAAACACATTTTTTTCCCAAATGATTGATTTTCATACAATAACTCTGAAGGTCATTGAGGGCAGTAATGATTGCCGACAGTTATCACTAGATAAAATGTTCACTCTATTGGAGTTATTTTCATCACTCCTTGGAGAGGAAACGTTCACTCTTTTCATTATGCTGTAACATACATGTAATGCGAGGTACAGATTTTTGTGTCGTGTGGTTCTTTTCTTCATTAAGGTGGAATTGGGTCACGATAGATCGGTTCGATAGATTTTGTTAAGATTTCGTTAATGAACTTTCTCGATGTACTCAAATATCAGAAATAAAATAAGGGGTCACCGAACTCGTTTTGAGAAAATTCTATTAAAAACACTATTTTTTCCAAAAATTGTATACACTCTATGGAAAATTCTTTTTTCATGGACATTTTTAATTATGTAAAAAAATCGTTTCGATAACTTTTGTCCAAGTTTTAACAAAGTTGCGCACTAACCAGATTGTCGATTACTGAAGAAAAAATAGGGTCACCGAACTACTTTTCCTGTTATTTTCGAAACAACTGGCTTTTTTTAGTAGTCTAAAATACCAACGCGATATTTAGGTGCGAAAACGCCACAAGTGTCACGCATGGCAAACGCTTAGCTGACACTCGAACAAAAACAGGCACGCAAATTGTGCGCACTGATTAAAACTAGGAGCATTGTTTTTCCCTCTTTGTACTTTTTAATCTTTAATATTGATGTGTTTGTGATTTATGCTGAGAATCTATGGTAAAGAAAATGGTAATACTGGGGGGTTGGAATACTGAAAAAAGGTCTTATCTCTACATGAAAGTGTACCTAAAATGTGATTTTTTCTGATATTCCTGGATTTACACAGGCAAATAATAAGGGATCGTCCATTTAACTTTACTCAGCCGAAATTCGGTACATGACTAGTAATATCTTCAACTAAACCTAATAAGTCATATTTAGCATGTTTTATGCCATTTAAACACTCTATAAAGAACTAATAGGTGAAAATTTTTTTTGGAAAACAAAATAATCTTGTCGTCTGAGATGTATCCATTAACATTTCTGAGTCTGAACATGCAATTATACAAGAAAACACACTTTCCGAGGCGACATTGAAAAAGTGTGTTGACAAATCGGGAGAGAAGCTGCTTATTTTCGGTAAAAAGATATTATTTTTATTTGATGGCCCGTTTATAAGTAATAATATATCTTTGGATCAAGTTTGTTTAATATCTTAACCCCTAACCCTGCGTCGGTTTTTTTCCGGGAGGGACTGAAGGATGAGGGAAGAGGGGAACCAGAAAATTCGCAAATCCGGGTGGGATTCGAACCCATGACCCGTGATAGCACGCTACTGCGGTGTCGCTGGCCCGTCCATCGATTTGTGCCACATAGTCTTTGTGTTGATGACGTCATCGCTAATTTCTGGACTTAGTGCATTTTTCTCATTAACACAGTGAGTTTTGGGTTAGATTTAGTTGTGCTAGGGTTAGATTATGTGAACAGGCACATAGGCCTACTGCGTGTACTTCATTGGAAACAGTTACAGGGCCAAAGCGTGCTTGCTATCTCTTCGGAAGATCGCACCGGGTACCAAGGGTGGTTTTTACGCGCGCGGAACAGCTAGGAACGCCAAGTCCCAATTTTTGGGCAGAAAATATCTGCTTGGGGACTGTGCTCGCAGCTAACGTGAATCCAATCACCGTAAAGAGACAAAAGGACATTTTCCAGTAAAGAAGTCACCCAATAAATCTAAATGGTCCCCGGTTGATTTTTCCTTGGTCACCTAGGGGGTCTCAAGCCTTAGATTTTAAGTGCCAACCTTTTTACATCTATATATTAATACGGTGGTCTGTCTGTCTGTGTGTCTGACCGCGTCTATTTCTCGGAGACCGAGGGTGCGCACTTTCTTGAAACTTGGTGGGCGGTTCCCCTTGACCGAACGAAGACCGATTTGGTATTGGTTAGTGGATCAAAGTCATCGGGGGTCATTCGAGGGCAAAAAAAGGTCAAATGGGTAGGACTTGGTGATGGACATGAAACTTTGGATGGTGGGGTCGATTTTTGAGGCCGAAATGTGAAGGTCACGACAAGGTCATGGGGGGTCATCAAGGTCAAATGAGGTTTAACGTTGATTCTCGGAGATCGAGGTCGCACGTTCCTGGAAACTTGTGGGTTGGTGCCTCTTGACCGTCCGAAGACAAGGTGTATTGGTTAGTGGATTAAAGGTTCGGGGTCCATTCCAGGTTCAAATGAGGTCAAAATGGGGTAAACGTGGGTGTACCCGACGACACTTGGTGGGTCGGGGTCCGATTGTTGATGCCGAACATTGTGAAGGTCACGACAAGGTCCATCAGGGGTCAATCAAGGTCCAAATGAGGTTAAACTGGTTTCTCGAGACCGAGGGTCGTACGTTTCTGCAACTTCGTGGGTGGGTGCCCCTTGACCGTCCGAAACAGAGGTTGTATTGGTTATGGATTCCAGGTCATCAGGGTTCATTCAAGTCAAAAGGTCAACTGGAGTAACTTTGGTGTATCCATACGAACTTGGTGCGGGGTCGATTGTTGATGGCCGAATTTTTGAAGTCACGACAAGGTCAACAGCGGTCATCAAGGTCCATGATGTAAACGTGTGTATGGACATGAAACTGGGAGGTTGGGGTCAAATTGTTGATTCCAAA
>JAMKCH010014435.1:0-24875 GCA_023653785.1 Ophioderma brevispina
AAAAGAAGCATTTGCGCAATTCAACCATCAAATCTCATGAAATCTACCAACAAATCTGTTTCGCAAATATCATCTCCTCTAGGACCTGATGTTTGTAAACATAGTTCTAAGTTTCTCAGCAATTACATCAGCTGTACTCTCATTTCAAATAATCCCTCAAATGAAAGGTACTGACTAAGACATGTAGAGAAGCGTTGACAGAAAGTCCAAAACATCATTGTGTGTGTGTGTATTTGTGTGTTTTGTCTATTTGCAACTAAGTGGCATTAATGTTTAGTGCAATTTTTGTAATAACTTCATTGCAAGTTTACCCGTTTCAGTTTTAACTGCCTAAGGGGAATTTTGCCGGAAAAAAATGACAGATTCTATTTAGATAACACTGAAATACAGACACTCACATCAAAAGTTACTATCTTTGCGACCTGTTTGTTTTTTTTCGATAAAGCTAGATATACTTGCACATATAAAGATTTTAACCACCCTGGCATTCATTTTAACACACGGTTGAATGAATATGGTGTCTCGTGCTTAATATTTGGAACAAAGCCAGGCAAGGCAATAATGGTAATTGGCTCACGTGAGTGAAAAGAAAACGACAATAGATAACATGATTCTTTGCACTTTTTACGGGGATTTTCCGTAACCCTTGACCCATCTGACCCTTTTTTCCTGACATATGAATTCGGAAACCCTTTCACGAATACAGCACAGGTTTATTCCGTTAAGGTTTCCGAATTCATAGTATGTCAGATGGGTCAGATTACGGAAACTCACCTTTTTTACGCACATCTTTGCATCAACGCCAATCAATAATTGTAATCAGCGTTAGAATCCAATTGATCATTTACCTTACACGCAAAACCTTAAAATTTCATTATCACTGATAACTGAAATAAAGGTTAATTAAATACCCATTAGCTTTATCCGATTAATGATTAATTTATCTGTATTGTCTAAGACAATTTGTCTTATGTGATGTGAGATGAATGCATTGTACCTCCAAATTGTGTATAACGTTTTTCTATGGAGTGTGACTGCGCACTATGATGAGAAATAAAAGATTGCGATTTATTCCGATTAAATACGTTTTTACACAATTTGGGACTCGACGACCCTCTATACGTTCTGCATATAGGCTGAATTTTGTATTTCTTGCAAACCCCCGGTCGGGAGTGTTCGCACCTGGGGCAAATCAGCTCGCGCTGTTTCTATAGGAATAAACTAAAGACCCCCCAAAAAAGTAACGCAGCCTGTCTAAATAACCCCATAGGTTACAAACCATTGGTCCTTTGCACGAACATAAAATTATATCAAAGTTCGTTTTCGTCCGTAAATTTGATACCCTTCTTGCCCAAGGGGTGAAACGCAATTCAACCAGTCCGTCCGTGCTGGCGCTGACATTTTGAATATTGCACGGAATAATTTCAGTTTGGGTGCTTGTATACACACATAATGTTAAATCGATACAAACAATCCGCCCAAAATACATTTGATGGATGTTGGGTGCTATTGGGTGGTTAAATTTTGTCCTACCCAGGGCCACACACCGAATGAAACGACACATCAGTCGTCTTGATTTAAATAACCGCCTCAATGAATACATCTGTTCACCTAAGCGCGCCTGCATTATAGAAAAAGGAGTAGCTGAGCCACAATGATCCAGGTACACTATATTACACCTGGCCACCTCTACCACATAACATTAATTTGTATCACTACCGATTCTATGTATATCAACGGCACCCCAGGATGTGAAAAGCGGAGGAGCCATTGCACAACTTAACACACCATACTCTAACACATACCTTAATTTGTATCACTACCGATTAGTGTATCATATGCAAAGCGGCACCCCACAGTATGTTGAAAGAAGCGGAGAACCTTGCTTTTCAGATTGTTGGTATCGTGTTTTCTTTGGGTCGCCAACATCGAGACGTTGAATTTCTAAAGATTACGTAACTTTTTGCCTCTCTATCTATATCGAACCTCTTTGTTCTTGCCCATTGCGATCAATATTGCCAACACAATACCCATTATAGAAAATCTCTCCCTTTTTAAAGTTGCCATAAAAGGTATAGCCATATGGATTACCATTCATTGAAAGACCGCATGCTTCCCGTGATGTGTGTCACTGAATGCAGGGCCTAATGTATGGTTGGTGTATTGTAACCTTGTAATAATGGCTTCAATTGCAACTTGAAAATGTGACACCTTAATTTCTAGTAAACAGTCAACGACTCTCTACATGCAAAAAAGTGATTTCATCTTTTAGATGACTACAGGGCCCACTCTAAAGAGGTGACATTTCACATCTGTCAAAAGAACCTTTTTATTTGATCAAATTTTCTCTTGATTATTACAAAGTGATATTTTTTATTATTTTATTTTACATGTACAAAAAAAAAAAAATTAACAAAAACATACTCTTCAAAGGGTTGGAAATTTCACTCTATTTCGGAGTGGGGCCCTGTATCTCATCTAAAAGAGTGGGAAAATTCACTCATTTTGCATTTAGAGAGCAGGCGGTGGACGTTTTGAAAACATGCAAATCTTTGAAGAATGCTCTGTAGCTCAAAAAATCAGCCTTCCTCATATAACTTTTTCATTGTTTTTGCAGATGGTATGGTCCCTAAGCTTCCAAAATACCCATTTCAAATACCATCGCTTTATAGCCGAGAAATCGACTTTGTGAGATGTCATTTTGTACACATCCTAGGGGTAGTTTATTTTGAGTGGTGTGATTCCTATAGAAGCAGCACGTCCTTTACCAGATGTAAAATTACACGCACAAAAAAACATCTACTCTAATTATGAGCTTCAATGGCTTCGGATTCTCGCGCATTTAATTCAAAACTCTAACACTTGTTTTTTAAAAGGCTCTTCTTGATGAAGCTCCGGGCTACATCGCTGAACTGCTTTCTATTCTAAATTACAATCCACGTTCATCTTGTTGAACACTTATAAGTTCCTCGGACAGGTCGGACAATTTCGGTTGATTGTTCATTCTCGTTTATACCACCATCACCTCATATCCAAGGAAAAAACTTATATCCAAATAGTCGATGACATTTCCTTCTATGCTTCGTGTTTGGTATTCTCCATCGGGGTGGGCTAGGGGAAAACCAATGTAAATCCATAATAATTATAAATCAGATAATTCGTCTGTCCCACAAATAAAACGGCACATTTTCTTGAAAAGAATAAAATGTCACTTCATTTCTTTCCCCAATATCATTGACAAATGGATACACATAGACTTGAAGCAAATAATTGAGTTAAAGATATTTAATCACCGGCCCGGTATGCGGTGTAGAAAATCACTTCAAATTCCCTTTCATCTGGAGTCAGGACCATGTCATATTGTCGCGCCGCTGAAGAGATTTCAGCTGTTACCCTCTCCAATTTAGACTGCGTACTTTTCAGGACAAAATACTTAACTCATTCACAACTAAGTAAATATTGAGCTTCTAAGTGCGTGTTCAATTAACTTTGGCCATACTTTTCATCATTTATGCGAAAGAAAAACATGACAAAACATCATAATAGATGTTTTGCTGGCAAGCTTTGCCTAACAACTTTGTGGCAGAACCAAAATCCGTAACTTATGCTTAAATTCATTTCATTCAATTTCCGCGTTTCAGAAGAAAATTTAGTGTCAACGACCTATATTATAATGTACACTGGTTAGTTATTGTGAGAGAGGACGGGTATTTGTCACGCAACCCGAATCGTGGAGGTGGTAACACTGCTATAACAATGGCCCTACATACCCGACCCATTGTAATATCTTTAGCTCCATGGTTTGCCGAATCTTTTACCTATCCATTGGTCTCTGATATTGGGACAAAGAATTGAGTGACCATTTTATATTATTTTTAGAAAATGTGGCCATTTTATTAATCGTGCGGGAACAAACAGTTATGTGATCGTAATAATTTTATTATGAAATTTACAACTTGGTTTCCCTTAGCCCCCAGAGGGGGACTACAGGTTTGTTTAAGTTGGTTATTTGGTCCACGTCCCAAGGTCTAAAAGGAACTTGTCAATCTCAGGACACTTACTTTTTTCAAAGCATCTCAAGACTCACTTATTTGTTTAATATTATATGTTTCCATTATTGTATTTATCTTTCTTCTTTCTTTGTATTTTAAGCAATAATTAGCCATTTTTTTTAAATTGAAATTTTAACGTTTCCAGCTCTGCCGTTAAGAGTGCCAATCTGGGATCCCAATCTAATTACAAAATCGCTTATTTTATGATAATACGCATTCTAGCAGTCCGTTCGCATTTTCCTAGACAAATTAACAAAGTAACGTCTGCCAACATATCAACTTTGAAAAGTGGGGGCGCTCATCGAAATGTGCATTTATTGCTTTAAGCGTTTTGTAACAATGGGGAAGGGCGCCTATTAAATGTTGTTATTGTATTATCATTTATTATAGTGGGGTGCGCTGGGGAATTCTGTATACATGTATTGTTGCAAACCCTATTCTGAAATTTGATATTCATCACAAGTCTAGGCCCAGGGCAGTGAAAAAAATTCTCTTTAGGGACCGTTCATTAATTAACAATATATGAGTCATGTAATTTGTATTGCCAATTGGGGGTAATGTTTAATTGTTTATGGAGTAGGGGGTCAGTAAAGATTGATCCTTCCTGAGAAGAAAAAATGCAAAAATCAAAATATGACACAGATCATGTTAAATCACTAGACATAACCAAGGAGCCAGCATGACCGACATTTGTAACACATCTCAAGTACAATGGTTTGAGTGCTTAAATATGTTTTGAGCCTGACAGGGACCCCCTAAACGTGATTCTAAGTGCTGCAAATGGTGGCTAAAGGAGCGGGCCCAATCAAAGAGGTGGTACAGGGGTCAAATGTAATTGATCCAACATGTTGAAAGGTATACCTGTTATGTGTCTAACCATAAGGATTCAGAAAAGGTATAGTAGTAATATCTACAGCTTAAACTTTCGAGTTATAGGCTAACAAGGCAAAAATCAATAAAAAGGTCAATTGTAGTTGTAGTGTAACAGGGTCAAATTTTAAAAGTTGCTCCGATGGATAAAAATGGTGTGGAATGGAAAACTATTGGTGTAGTTAATATGATTAATACTAAGGAAAGTTTGACGTCTTAAATTACTTAGGTTACCGATTGTAGGTGACACAGAAGGTCAAAGTCCGTTGCATTCAATGAGGGCCTTGACATTGTTTTCCCTACTTTCTTAAGCAAAACAAAACGCAACAAACCACTTTCGCTTCTGAGCTATTTTACAAATATTAGAAAATGACGGATGAAGGTATACGCTCTGGAATTTGAGAATCAGAAAGGGCCGAGTAAAATGTATGCGAGTTGTCATCACTAGTTGGGTTTTGTGATACTTCTCAGGTAGGGAAGTAGCTCACAACCACACACACACGCGCGCGCACACACACACACAACACAAACACTCACACATGCACACATACGGCAGTGTACAGACAGACAAAAATCACAGACACAGAGAAAAGGTAGTAAAGAAGGGGGTAATTTGTAATTCCCAACTCATGTTTTTGAATAAAAAGTTATTCACACTTGCATAAAAATAAATAATATATTAAACAGTCTTACATAAATGATTGAAAACTTAGTATCCTAATTATGTGCCTATCCCCTTAACATTGTATAAACGCATGTAAAAAAGAACGAAATCAAAACAGTACAGTACAGTTCTTGAAAGAACGTGGATCCAACAAATGTCAAAGACTCCATAGGCTTTCTAGCTTCAGTAATTGAGAGTGAGTGGCAGGGCCGTAGCTACCATAGAGACAAGGTGGACAAAGTCCATAGGCCCGAGAGGTGAGGGCCCCCAAGAGATTGGAGAAGGGAGGGAGAGAGAGAAAACGAAAGAGAGAAAAGAGAGAAAAAAAGAAGGAAAGAGGGAAGGAGAACAAAAAATAAGATTCTCAAATTTTCAAAACAGGGCCTAATGCTATCACACTGTATTTATTAACCCTCGTCTACCTGAGCCATTTTTGTAACAAAACTCCCGAAGGGGTGGGGGTGGTTATCACCCCCTGTGATTTTCGTTACTGAACACCCGATTCCTGTAAATTTGATACCAAAGGATAGCTTAGAGTTTCTTCTTTCCATTGGTACCAAAGTAAGTATCAACATCCCCATTATGACGTCACCATGACGTCATATGTTGAGGAAAGGTGGAAAATTGATATTTCGCAATTTTAGCGACTCAAACACATTATTATAGCTCTAAAATGCTGTCATTATATAAAACTAGTCATTTCCCATCAATCAAGTAGAGTCAAAAACCGCATGAAAATCTGATTTTCCTAATCTTTTGGGCAAAAAATTGAATTTTTCACTGTGTGTCTATGGAAATTGGCAGTTTTGCTGACATGCGAACTTTATGACGCCATAGAGACGTAATGCTAGGCATGTTGGGACTCATTTTGGTATCATGGAAAGAGGAGGACCATAGCTATCTGAAATCAAGTGTCCGTGATGTTCCTGTGTTGTGCCACCCCCCTATCCATCACTTTGGGATCACCCTGTATCTTACCTATAGGCCTACCTCAGTGGATGTTCGTTTTTGGATGAAAAGGAGCGGAAAATGTCAATTGACAATTGCATTAAATAATTTGGCACCAAAAAAGGGGGTTTTAACAAGCCGGGGAAAAACCTTCGGTAGACGAGGGTTAATACCGGGGCCCCTTCTAGAATGCCTAATACCTATAAGCGAGAGGCATTATGCTAATATAAATGTAGGCAAGTCTGCCTTTAAAATTACTATGGGCCATTTACCAGGGCCCCCTAGATACCAAGTCATAATGGCGTTGGATTCAATGAGCCTTATTATGGGCCCCGCGGTGGCGGCTTTTGTTATTCTGTACTTAAATGTTGGACCCCTTCTGGGCCTATTTGACCCAATGGAAAATTCAGACCTGCAAATCTGCATGCTACTCATTAATGCCTATAGTCAGTACTACTTTTTTTAGAATGAGAAAGTTCTAGGGAAAAACGAGAGAGTTTGGAGAAAAAGAACACACACTCACACACACACACACCCACCCGCACGCACACACACGCAAACATACACACATACACTCTGCTAGTAGGGCTAGTATAATGCCAGTAAAAGTACATTACTCACTGACTAGTGACAACTCGCACTCTTGGTACTCTGCATTTTCAGCATTCAGCATTCTGCAAATTACAGAAACCCGGATGCGATGTGTATTTTATTGTATCTAAATAGTGTTTTGTGTGACAGAATTCCTTTAATTAATGATTAATACCCTCAAGTGTCAAGACAGATGAGGCAATAACATGTCAAAATATGCACTCACGCGGACTCGCGTATTGTTTGTGGAATCATATTGCTTGCAGGGTCGTATTGCTTCTAATGTTTTCCCAGTAATGTTAAACATACCGGATCACGAGACTATTTACAAACACAAAACTGGTCATGAAAAGAAAATCCCTTTTTCTGAAATAACCATGCAACCCCGCCAAATTTGTTAAGACCAAATCGAATGGGACATTTCCATAATTGGTGGTAGTTTAAATATGATGTTGTTATCGCTGTTTTATTTGTCCTTTTGATGGGGGAGTGAAGCTTTGAAGTAGGTTATGTACACGCATCGGTAATCTTTACTTTTGGTTGGTTCTGTTTGTTTCATAAAACATGCAGAAAATCTCTTGAATGTAGTTTAATTATTGATTTATTGATTGCTTCTAGTCTATTTTCCATAAAAACAAACAATACACGCGAGACACACACGCACACACACATATCCACACACAAACACTCACGTGAGCACACACATACACCCACCATCACACACACACACACACACACACACCCTCGCGCATGCGCGCACACACACACACACATACAACGGCTTGTTGACCACGTAATGCTAGTATAATCACGCGACTTTCATTTCGTGCACAATTAAAAAAAAATAAAATCCATAATTACTTAAATACCCTTCGCACCTACTTTGTATCACGTGCTTTATGAAATAAAGCGCGTGATACAGAGTAGGTGGAAGGGTATAATAATATAATGATAGGCTAAAACAAATCCAAAGAAAATGTCCACATTCTGATTTAACAATATAAAGTACTTCTTATTAGGGCCGCGTTTATACAATCAATTTGAAAAATTATAAACTTAGTGTTTTGTTTGTTCTGTTTTGTTGTATATAGCAATTTGTAAGGTTCTGTTCACTTTTGGAACAACAAAATATACCAAGAAACCAAAGCGTGTATTACCAATATTGTGTGTATTTCATTGGTCAAAAAATACTTGCCGTCATTAAAATCGGAACGCTGATAATTCCTTTTTCAACGTATGTTTTAGCGTAGTTCGAATGTTATGAGATTTGGAAGGAAAAAAAGTACTTTGACTACGGTATGTAACAGAATTGCAATCGAATCGAAATTGATATGATGACGGCCTAATTCCAATCGTTTCTTTGAAAAGAACAAAATCTGAACGCTTGATTTTCGTTCCATGTTTGTTAGTTAGTTAGTTAGTTTGTTTTTTGGTTGTTTGTTGTTTTTTTTTTTTTGATTTGGTTTTTCGACTGGGAGTATTATGCATCAGATTGCATCTAAACATGTTGGTTTCGCATACTGGAATTATATCTACGAATAAATCATCGTTTCTAAAAACAATTCGTCGTTTTGTGAACAGGAAACTACGATAGGCACAAAGTACATATTTTCGCGTGCTTATCTTTGGTGGGGGCACGTGAGAGGATCCCGGGGAAAGATTAGGCAAAGCGGACGGAGGGAGGGAGGTGAAAATCAGAAAAAGCGGGCAATTTCCCACAACATCAAAATTTTGTGAGAAATTAAATCAAACAACATCCTAGCGCACACACACCCGTAAAATCTGCCTAATAATTTTGCTATATGTAGAAATATGATTTTTTATCTAATGGCAGGCAATTGCATAAAAGGTGTTCCCAGAGGTTGTTTGAGACATTCTTCTGTTACTTAAAGCAGAAAAGCTAGGACATGTGGTTTTTTGCATAATGTTAAGAATGTTATATTCTATCAATATAAGGTAGAACGTATTCAAAGTTTGTTTATAAGGTTGTTACATTGGTATTTTTCATGGAAAAAATAACGTTTTTAAGCTTTTTCGTCGAGTTTGGTTCATTTACTGGGCCTACTATAATAACCTTTGATTTCTTTTTCAAACAAAAAGCGTTTATGAACGTCTACATGCAAATTGAGCACCAAACAACACACGGTTTTCATGGAATTCAACAAATTCTACGGGCCCTTGTTTCTTCATTTGTGTAATAAAAACCGGCCAGGGCTGCTGCCCGTTCTAAGTAGTACACCGTATTATTATTGTCACGCTCTGTAACAATAACAGGACAATTCACGTCATTATCAGAATGCCACAAATGCGTCTTTCATTGTCGCAAGCATGTTTCCATGATAAAGAACTTAAGTCCTCTCTATTTTCTATTATGTCTTTCCCAAATTGTCACCATCGTCCAATAAGAATTAGTAAATTAGTGAATGATTGCGAAACGTTCAATATTTTTAAATAAATATTGCATCCACAACTTGAATTAAAACATAATAAAAAGAATATTATAAACTAGAAACGGTAATTACGGATTTCCAAAGGAGACACGGATATGCAAATTTACACTTTGAAAAGGCTGTATGACAAATAAATTCTTCAGATTATTCATCATTAAAAACTCTCTAAATTTATTACATAAATGTATTCTAATGGGATTCTAGTCGTTTAGATTAAAAAATAAATCAAAACGCATTGAAAATAAAGGTCATAGATTAAAAAATTTAATCTAAATCAGATTTTTCCTCCATTTTGTTAAGAAATTTAGAGATTCTAAAGGAGGTTATCGCGGGATTTTGATACCTTCTTTTGTTTGTTTATATATATGTAGAAAGGACCGTGTTAGAAATGCTATGAGTCTTATGATTTGCGAACCAGTAAGTTGTTAAACCAAACTAGATTGCGATAATTTTTGTACTGATCCAGACAAGACAAGGTAAACCCGCTCGCCCTTTCTACAAGTCAATTAAAAATGAAGAAAAAGAAGAAAACGAATTAAATCAACCCATAGCGGTGTTTGCACAAATAAGACAAAAACAACGGTAATTAGCATGATTAGTATTCTTGGTTGACGGATAATGGTTAAAAACTTTTTTTCTCTAAGAAGATTTAAGGTCTTTACTTTTAAAAGACAGCTGCAGAAAACTATTATCGGCCGTCAATTTTGGCGAAGCGAAATTAGGAGTTCGCCAGATTTGAAAATTTGTTCCAAATTATTTCTTCTACTTAGCGCTTTGCATTCATGTGTAAGGTGATACGGTTCACTGATTATGATTATAGATTATTCAGGACCGGAACATTTGATTCCCAATACATAATTTACCCAGAAGTTGAATCATTCATACGCGAGTCTTGGTTCTTTCATAACAATATTTTTGAGTCTATGTCTTAGGCAGCTATTTTGCCAGAGTAGTAAAAAGAAACCCTTTTCTTTCGGGGATGAAAAAAGCGGAAAACCCAGATTAGACTGTACAATGATAAACGCAAGTATCTCCTTTGAGTTGTTGTTTAATAAACTTTGTTTCTCAGCCGAGAAAGCACGAAAAGTCGGCTTAAGATTGAAAAAAAAAAAAAAAAAAAAAATTAAAAACCCGTGCTATATCGACTTTAAACCAAAGCCAGTGTTACCGACTTACGAAAGCCCTGGGAGGAACCTCGTTTTTCGATCGAAAAAGTTTTTAAACCTAAAATTTTTTATTTTTTTTATTTTTTTTATTTTTTTTCCTGTTTTTACAAAAACAGGTTTATCGATTTAAAAAGTAAAAACTTAGCTGAAGGAAAGATACATGTTTTTATTTTTTAGAGGTTTTCTAGTATGACACATCTATAGCAACAGTATATAAACAATGAGGAGAACATTTTTTCGCCGAAAAAAAAGTTATCGGTTTAAAAAATGATTTGGTTAATGAAAAACCCCAAGTTATTTTTTTAGTCACGGCGGTTGTTGCCGCAAAGTGGAGCCCGATTACCAAAATGTCGATATAAGACAAAAAGAGACTGTATATGATGCGCTTTGATTTCACAATCTTCAAGGAAATTTTTGAGTCCAATAATTCTATTGATAATTTACAAACTTTTAAATTTTATTATTTTTTAAATGATCAAGAGTAACTTTTACCACCAAAAAATCTTCAAAGTGTTTGAAAATTTGACCTCTGTTGGAGGAGCACTGTAAAGTGATTCACAATTTCGATTAATTTTAAGAGAGGAGATGTGATCACTATCGGATTTCCAAATCCATATCAATCCTTTGCCTGAAAGGGGTGACCCGTTATTATATATAACGTTTTTTTTATTTTTATGAATGCCTTTTTACCCCAATACCCCCCATCAAAAAAAAATCATGGCAATATTTTTAATCCGTTTTGATATGAGAGGTAAAAAACATGATATGTAAATCTAGAATCCTTTATGTAACATTTAAATTATTGGGATTTTTTCGCTTTTGCAACAAAATACCTTTAGGTAAATGAGAAAAAAATTGAGCTTCTCCAGACAATTTTGAAACTTCAGGTAAAATCTGAGGGGGGTGGGGGGCGAGAGGCTATTAGAGATCAGGCAATGGACTGTAAACAACAATGCAGTTATCGGAAAGGAGTTAATTCAATGGCGTTAATTGGCTACATTTAAGGAGTGATATTGGACACAATCCCATATTCTACAAAAAAAAATCTATGGATTGGGATTTGTATCGAGCATAAAGACAATTTTACACCAAATAAGGTTATAATATAGCCGACCAAGAAGGCCCTAGATTAAGTCGAAATCTGTTGGTAGTTTTCAGGTTTTTCGGGTAAATCCGCCACGAATGGATAATTTCAAAAGGGGAAACTGTGCATTGGCATATAGGACGACTAAATTAATTTTGAATTATTTGCTTTACACGCCTTAAAGATAAGCCTAAAACAGTCTGTTTTGTGTAAATCAAAGTAATTTGTAATAAAAATGACTCCGGAGTGTGCACGGGCTTAGTGGTTGCACCAAATTGAACCCAAGAAAATCCCCAGAGTTGTGTGTAAATTTCTCTGTAAAACCATTTATAACGGGTTCACGGTACCACCTATTGATGCGTAATTTATAAAATTAACATTATTTATGTAAAAGGTGTAAATGTTCTCGATTTATATTAGTATATAAATTTTACTATGAAAACAAAAATCTTTTGACTCTGAAATGGGGTATATTAGGTGCTCTGCAAATAATAGCGAAGCGGTGGTGTGGTGGGTCGTGGACGATTGCCATAAGGGTCCTACTATTATATGACCACCGCTGTTCCTAAAATTTGTGAAGAGTCACATCGGACCGGGTTAAATGCACCTTTCTAGTCTAGCAGTTATGGGGTTCCCATGCACCCCCGTAAAAACTAAATTCACCAGGATTTGTAGAATCTTTACGACATCTCCTTAAAAAAATGTTGGAATTGTTACCAAAATCAAAAAATGATTTGTCCCACGGGGGTCCATTTGGCGGGCCATCTTGGATAAGAGAGATTAACCGTACAAAGTGGTCAATTTAGTTTTGAAAGTATCTCAAATGATCGTCTCATCATAAGAATCAGAGATATTTACTTTGGCATAGTTGTGATGTTCAGGTACAGATATAGGGTGAAAATGCTAATATAAAAGGTCATTGACCTTTTGATTGTTCAGTGTCAGGAGGCCAACTTCGAAATGCATGGATCTTGACAACAATTGGGTTAAGTTGTTGGTATGAGCATGCAGCAAATCCAGAAAAGTATAGCTAGTTTGCAATAGTTCTAGGATTGTTTAAGAGGTGGTAAAATTCGTTGTAAAGTTACACCTTTTATCAAAATTTCATTGTTGTAGGGAATTACAGTCTTCTCATCTCTTTCCTAAATAATAAACCAAAATTAAAGTCTTAAAAGTAAAAACGGTACATTTCTTAGAGTGCTCATGCTATTACCAACAATTTGGACACCAATTTGCTCAAGATTGAAGCATTTTGAAAATTTGGCCCATGCACATGACCCAACAATGTTCAATGACCTTTATCACATTTTCACCCATATCTCTAACTAAATATCTGAAATATGCAAAAGTATATATATGATTCCTTGTGATGAGACGAATCATTTGAGATCTTTTTCAAATAATTTAACCACTTTGTATGCTTAATCTCTCTTAATCCAAGATGGCCGTCAAATGGACACCGTGAGACAATATTGGATTTTTGGTAATATCAAAATCTTAAGGATATGTCAAAGATTCTAAAAATCATGTTAGAATTTAGTTTTTAGGGGGGGGTGCATGGAACCCCATATAATATGATAGAGATATTCCCCGCAGCCTTATCTTCAGAAATAATATCTTCAGTGGTAAAATAAAACATTGTGTGTTTTTCAGATGGGGATATTGCCACTCACGCAATACAATTATGCTAATGATTTTTTTTCAATTACCATTCGGCCTTCGTTATTTATATGGAAATAATAGTTAGTTATTAAGCAGATTCCTATATAGGCCAAGCTACCTTTTTTTACACATTCACTGTAAACCGTTAGCGCGTAATGTGTTTAGATTTTGTCACAGTTTTTAGCGCCTAGGCGGGTTCAACGAAACAACAAAAATCAAAAATCCTTTTTTGTCAAAAGGTGGGTATTAACTTAGACCTGCTATTATAAAATCACTAAAAAGCATTGAAATTTCAGAATCGTTGTCCCCATTTCTAAATCGGCAATGAGAATTTCTAACGTGGACGCCTTCTTACGTTTTTTTTTAAACACTGTTAAATGTGCACCAAGACATTTATGAAGAAGCTAACACTGTAGGTGTATTGGTCTCAAACATAGGAACGTCATGCGATGGCGACCGTCGCTGTTTAGAATCTAAACACATAAACGTCATAAACATCTGAACACCTAAATGTACAGAAATTAGACATGTCACAAAAGTGATAAAAATAGTGTTTAGATACCGTGTCCAGTTCCCAGAAACAAATGGATTTACAGTGTTGAAAACAAAACTGAATATAAGATAAGTTAGACGGATGACATTATGACCTATTTTATTCCTATACGCAATCATGATAATGTGACATGTATAATTAGAAATATTAGTGGGGGGACTGTAGTGAACACATCTTATGTGAGTGTGCAAATATGGATAATCAAAAACATTGTGGAGCCACTGCCACACCCCTTTCATGTCCCCAGCTTGGATTTCAAGGGTACACAGGGGTAACATTTTTAAAAAGTCCGAATTGTGGTTGAAAAGCACACCATGACGTCTGTCTGGTTACAAGGATTCAAAAAAGGGATGTTTATACTACCTGTGAGTATAGTTTAGTAATTATGGTGTAAAAAAATGTAAAGAATGGTAAAAAAGTCAATTTGGTGTGGAAAGGGCGTCAAAAAATTAAAAGTTGCTCCAATTTTTGTAAAAATGTGCTTAAAATGGTTGGCTTTTTTAGATAATAGAATGAAATATAGGAATAGTTTTGACTATCTTACCGTGTCTGGTTTATTACAACCAAAATGGGAATAAATTAAAGTCAAACAGCTATCCTGCAGCTATTGGATTCTATGACCTGTGACTATTTTGTTTGATAACGTGAAAACTAAGCATAACAGATAGGCAAACATTATTCCGTATTCCAATCCTTAAGCTAGCGGGGAAAAAATTGCACCAATATTAACTAAATCAAAGCAACTTTTACTTTTGACCTGTACACACCAAAATTGACCTTTTCACCATTTTTACAGTTTTTACCCCAAACTCCGGACAACTATATAAGCTAGATAGTGTTAAACTATACCTTTTTGGAATCCTTGTGACCAGACAACCACCATTGGTGTGCTTTTTTTTACAGATTCAGAGCATTTTAAATTTTTGACCCGTAGACCTTGAAACCCACGCTGGGGGCCATTAAGGGGGGTTTGGCAAGGCTTCCATCAATTTATGGAATTATCAATGCCCCCCGCTAAAAGTAATTGTTGTGAAAAAATTTAACAATTTATCCGGAAGCGCACACTCTTACACAACAGTCCCCTGCTATATAGGCATTTACTAAATATGCGTAATTATTTCAGTTAATAGATCGCACATTAACCGCTGGCTACTTCTATATAATGATGCCCAAGTGTTAAAAATATATATTTAGATTATTGAGTATGCGTTAATATGGCCCAAAACAAACAGAAAGATTTTTCAAATTACTCCAAGATTAGGCTAATGTTAGAAATTGGTTGTTGTCGCAAGGAATATTAAATTTTGATATGTTTAAGGTGCCCCACTCGATTACAACATTACAATTGTCTGTGTTTCATACGGAAAGCCATCACCCAAACATATCTTGATTCCAAAGTTTCATTTGAATCCAAAACACCATTTTAACGCGAGCAGTATATTTGTGAAAATGTATACAGATTACTGCATGATCTGATGATATACAAATATTTTCCGTTAACCGTAAACAAGCCATAGACCAGGGGAAATGATAAAAATTCAAGGTTTTTATTAAAAGCAAAATCTCGGCTTTGATGGGGTGAATGGTGGGGTCGAGGCTGAGGATCGGGTGGTACACCTATAAGATTCTGTTTCATGTAGCAAGTCTTGTAGCTTCTTGTCGTTCCCGTACCCGGGCCAAACGTCCGGTCTGAGGAAATCTGGAGCATGTTTCTCCATATTTTTCGGCAGATTTCCCCAATTTTTCAAAGATTCTGCCCCCTTTCCACCTCTTACACTTTAAGAAAAAAAAGTGCTAAAGAGGTTCTAAACTTGTCCTCTTAGGAAACATTTGTGGTTCTCAAATTTTTAAGAACCGTTTTTGAGGGTTCCATTCTTGAGCATTCCATTTAGAGGACGAAAAGGGTTCTAAGGCGCATTGTTGTGTAGTGTGTACGAATTACCTTAACGATGTGTTTGGTTGGTTTATTGTTTGTTTGCCTTTGGTATATTATTTCCTATCATTCTTCATGATGATATAATATTTTGGACGAATTGTTTCATTTGAAAGGCATCATTAAAATCCTTGAAACTAGAAATTCATTGTCAGTTTCACGACTTGAAATATTCTATAAACGTTAATCTTAATATATGCCTACTGTTAATAGATTGTTCTTTGTTTATAAAGTGATGGTTTGAAAGCAATACATGCATGTGCATTGTTTCAGAACACATACGGAAACATTAGATCGGTAGCCAGGACCTTTATCCGGGGGATGGGGATTGAGCAAGAGTGGACTTATTTTTTGCAAAATGTGAATCTTTTTGTGGTGGTGGGGTGGGAGATTGGGCCAAAGTGCACTTTTGCCAATAAACAACGGCCTTATTTTTACCAAAATCTCATTGAATCCGTATTTACTTGCTCAATACGATCGCAAACAGCATGTTATGACCTTTTATAAACTTTTGAGATATGTGGGGGAGGTTCGGACGCTTCTATCGCCGCTCCCCCAAAGGTCCCGCTTTGAATCTTATTCATTATAGCCTTATCTCGCTTGCAAAATTAACAAACCAGTTGGCTGACGAAGTCATTTTAACGAACTTCTTTTCGTTTATCCGGCTTTCCCTTCCCCCTACCAGAAACATAAACCTGAAATACACAAATGTTGGTGTATATGTGATTTTGCTTTACAGCCGAAACCCCTCAATTGTTCAGGGTCAACACTGCGGACCGATCAATAAGGGACCCACTGCGTGGTTGTTACGCCTCGCAGATCGGTAAAAATGCAGATTTTGGGGTTTCATGCACTCTGAGAAACGAAGCATTTTCTCGGCCGAAATTCAACCAAAACACTTCAAAATGCTCACCGTTCTTGAAAAATATTATAGGATAGATATTATCAAGAAGAATGTACAGTATAACCTATATTTAAAAGTTTATAATTAAAAATAGCATCTAAAATCACAAAAATATGTAAAAATCTGAAAATATCGACCTGTTACATACTTATATCAAAGAGATTATGTCATTTTTCTTACTATTATAGTTTATAGTTAAATACGTGCATACCTAATTTCGTATGCATATTGTATGCAAATTAGCCTATATCTATTGTTCTACATGAGCAAATTATTGCAGATTTCACTTCCAATAACTTCAAACACTATATTTTCGATATAACACAAAATTTTGATGTTGTGGGTATATTGCCGCTTTTTTGTTAAATAAGCCTCTTTTCAGGGTCGTCCCGCTTACCTAATGTTGTGACTTACACTTTGAAAACAGCTATTTTAAAGGTCCGAAGTGGTCAAAGTGTATCTTTTTCCACCCTGTGAAATCGTAGGACTAAATAAGCTTATGTTTGGTTTGTATGTTATGACCGAAAAGGTGCCTAAATTTGGTAGGTCAATATTAATTTCCCAATGATTGGCGCGTGTGACGGCTTAAGCTTAATGAAATTGGAGCCTAATATAAGGCCTCATCATATTGCTATATCATCAATTATCAGACTGTTAAAAATCCCAGGCTTGCTATAAATAAAATCTGGTGTTTTGTGTTTTTGTTTTGTTTTTTAATTATTTTCTTTTTTTTTTTTTGCATGTAATGTTTTACATCTATAATGTTTAACCGAATTGAATAAACTGACCCGGTGTATAGGTTTATTCAAAAAATAAGGTAAAGAGACGGACCTGTGTGTACACAGAAATGGAATGCCCATCTCTCTTTGATGCGACTGGCCCGACGCCCCCTCTATGTTCTGTATTGCTACTCCTCCTCTACAGCGAGTCTTTACCTCCCCGCCATTGAATAATACCGGTGTAGAAGTACTTATTGTCCGGCGCACTCATCGCCGGGAACAATGGTGAACATAGGGCAATCGATTGAGTTTACTCTTCACGCAAAATTAGTTTTCATCACATTCACACGCTTTATTCCGTTACGTCTATGGAGCCCCGGACTATGGCTCCGCCCGGACATATCTGCTTGTAACCATTTATACCTGGGTAGAGAGGAATAATTGAGGTAAAGCGTCTTACTCTAGCGCAAAAAACGGCGCACCGGGGCTCGAACTCATAACCTTTGTCGTGCGGATCGGGCGCATGAGGGTCGAGAGTCCTTTGTCCACTGGACCACATTGCCTTGGACCGCAGTTTTATTACAAAATCACTCTTTTTGTACCAAAGGATCTAGGACGCTGATTTGGTCAGATCGTTAATAAAACCAGCCAACATTTGAAAAGTCCCGACGGCGTTCTTCTTTTTTTTTCAATGTGCCTCGTCCCTTGAAGGGTTCTCAAAGGCTTAATTGATATTGTTCTTTTTCTTCTCAAATTAGTAATGCCTGCTGTATAAATCAAGTTGCACGGGTTTTCAATATCAATGAGGAATTATCACATGATTTACGGTCAGATTCTCCATTTACGACGTAATAAGTATTGAGAGTTGGAAGTGTAAGACAATACCATACAAACCAGACTAGTAGTGACGTCTACCATTTTTTTCCATATTCAATATACAATGTTCTCGTCTCTATATATACACGTTTGTAATCGGGAAATGACTTGCAGAAATTATTCAAATGTCCATTTTCTTAAAAGGCACTTATAATGTAATTTACCACTTTTTTCAGGTGGGGATGTGCGCCCCTCAACGTGCCCATTTTCACGAAAAAAATCTCAAAGATTATAGAAATGCCCCAACATTTTTGGGAGCCTTTATTTCCACGAAACCCCCAAACAACTTAAAAAAATAGGGTAGGCCTATTTGGAGCAACATGATTAAACTGGCATACGCACATACACCACACAGACAGACAGACAGATATAACTTTCATAAAATGCTTTAATGTAGACCATATTTGAATGTAGAATTTGAAGCGTCAAGACTGACCTTCTTATCCTTTGACCCTAACTCAATCTCGGACTTTTTCGCGTTGTAAGCACGTTTGTGTTTCTGTTTACCCAGATCCCTAAGCACAATTATTGGGCACTTTTTCCTAAAAGCGTGAAACTCGGCATGCCTACATATTGAGCCATGAACAATTCTGATCGAGGGCAAAATGTAGCGACCCTATTGGCCTACAGCTCCCTCTATGGTTTTAACCCACTATAAATATTCCTTGTCAAGAGCTAGATGCCATAAAAACAACATTTTTTGACCAAATAAGGTCCAATAAGGTTTTTAAAATGGATGCACCATATAGAGAAACTAGCAATTTACGTCAATATCAATATGGCTGCCATCTTTAGATTTCAAAATGGCGCCAATGAAAGCCAAATTTAAGCCTAACTTGAGATAAGAATGATAAAAATGCTAATTTGAGGACAACCCCACATTAGAATGCTGAGGAGTTCAGAAAAGCACACTGCTGATATTGCAGCAGAACAGATGCAGTAATCATGAATTGCAAGATGGCGGTTGATTTCAAAATTGGCGCCATATGAACTATATTTGGAATTTAAGCCAACTGAAGCATACTTTTTGAAGGGTTAAATGATCAAGGATAAGGTTCAGTAAGTGCTGCAATATATCTGGCCATGATTTAGGTCAATTTGATATCAAAAAAATTTAAATACCTACCACCCTAGATTGTCAAAATGGCTGCCACTAATATCCAATACAATTATCCACATGATAGTAGATTCAACCCATCGTGTCACCTCTAGTACTTTTTCGAAGTATTGGGCATTGAATGCAGGGGCATGTGCGTTGGGTGGAAATTAAAATTCCACATTAAATCTATTGAACCAGGAGTTCCATGGCCCAGAGAAAAACCAATCCTATGCTTTATAAAGCATTCAAAATCAACATAAGCGCATTTAGAGAGCTACAAACTCTCAAACATTCTGACTAATCGTATTTATTCAGTGGCATTCAATGTAACAGGTGGGTTGAATGTTACTGCCTTTTGAGCGAACACAAAAGTCTTTGCACTATCTTTCTAAAAATGAAAAGCCAGTCAGAGTATTAATCGGGCACATATTTTCTGTTTATGTCTCCTCTCCAAACTAATCGACGCTGTCCAAACTTTCCCTTGGTGAACAAGATGAGGTTGAGGTGGATCTACTATAAGGCATTACTCCGCTTTATGAATGATGAAAAAACACTAAGGACGGCCCCAATTGACAATGCTAAAGAGTTTAGAAAAAGAAACACTGTTGACATTGTGAGTAGCCACCAATCGCAGCAATTTTCGTGATATCAAGTGCGACTGAAAATGACTCCCATTGAACCATTTTTGCAATATATCTACCTATGAACCACATGTGATCTTAGTTCTACTGAAGAAACCTATTTCTAATTGTAAGATTTCAAAATGACCGCCCCCTTTGTAGGAAAGCTTAGTTAGGATACGATACTAAAAACAGCTACGAAGTATTCTTAGTATCCTCAGTCAGTTATTTTGGCACTGTGGGTGATGTGCATAAAGTAGAATGCATTAAAGTCCAGGATCTGTTTGCAGCAATGCTCTACTGAGCAACTACTTCGAACCAAGCTCCACTCCAGCTTTTGCTGCCACCTTAGAGATTTGGTCCATGCTGTACTTGGTTCCACCTAGCTTCAAGTCCCAATTAATATGATCAAGTAGGACTAGGATGGATAAAAAAATGACGCACAACTGTTTTTCTTTTTTACCCCAAAAGAGAGATCCAGGGGGGACTTTCAATAGGCTGGCTCCATGGAAAGCCTGCAGTACTGAAGGGATAGGTAGTACAGAAGACCTTCTGGACGTCTCACAAAACAGCCTCTTTTAGACCATTTGGGACAGGGATCAATGGCAACCTATTTCTTGATGATTGTGAATAATATAAAATGGGTCTTTTGGCCAAAAGTTTTTCCAAACTTCTCAATTTTATCAGGTGGAACCAACATTTTTTTAATTTTACAAATTTTGATAACTTTATACCTAAGATTGCGGCCTCGGGCTACAGGTAGAAAATTGGTATATAGCATGATCTTGCTTTCAGATTCTAAGAGGACATTTCTACCAAAACAAACGTGGGGCCCAATACCAATACAAAACCAATCAGAATCATTGACTTATCTGGCCTAAAACAAATGTTAGGTATTGGAAAGCCCTGTAGAAAAAAGGACCAAGCTAAGGTCCAACGTCTTATCTTTTAAGCTGATTTTTTTAAACAAAAAGGCTCATTTTCTGGACATTTCTAAAAAAGATATGCATTGCTATCTGTGATATTGGCTACAATCTGCTCTTACCGACGGAACCACCAAGTAGAAACCTGAAATTGTGGTACAGTGCGACGAACATAATCCAACATTGATTGGAGGAAGGGAGTGTTTAGGATTGGCAAAAGCTTCAAGCTTGAAATCAAAAACAATCATACAGTATCTTTTTATTTCATATTTTCGATATAGGTCAAAATGGTGGGTGACCAATGGACAACCGTCCCCCATTTTTTACTACATCAAAAATACTCAAACCTAGAAGAATTTCTAATCAGACCCCCAAAGTTTAACATTCATTATAACAAAAGTGTGGTCTCGTCTTGTTAGTCCAAATAAAGAATGTAACTCGCATATCAATACACACGGCTCATTTCTTCTAATCTGAGGATTGTTAGCTCTCAATTGAAATATATAAGATAGAAACATCACATAATAATCAGTGCTGAATTTCTCCAACACAACGATCGATTAACTTAACAAGTACAAGAGTTATGTGTGTTCTTAGACTTTCCATTTCAAAACAGGCTCGTTAGCATTTCAATATGAAAGTCATATAAGTAAGAGTAAGGCCTAACATGGAGAATCATTGGGAAATCTAAGATGGCAGCAATATTGACTTTGATCTAAAAAAATATTGATGATAAATTAGAGTTGCTTAAATTCTAGTACAGGACTTTGTTGGACCAAAGCGGTGAAATTTGATCAACCAACCTTCAAGAGACATGTGGCATTTAATTGGGTAAAATTTCGGAAAAAAGTTATTAGCGGCCATTTTGAAATCAGATTGCCATCGTGAAATTCGAGATTTCTGCTGTTACAACTGCAATGCCATAAATGCGTTTTTTGAACTCCTCAGCATTACCAATGTTGAATCGTGCCCCTTAAAATTAGTGTTCTTTATCATTCTTAACCTCAAATTAGGCTTAAGGATAGATTTCAGTGGCGGCCATTTTTGAATCTAAGATGGCAGCCATGTTAAATTTAACACCTATATCCAATAGCTCTATACTTATGCATCATTTTAAATCTTACTAGACCTTATTTGGTCAACCAAATAGTGGAATTATGGCCATTTAAGATCTTGAAAGTAATATTTCATATTGGGTTAAAACTATAGAGGGCGGGTAGGCCAATAGGGGCGCACATTTTGGCACTCGATCAGAATGTTCGGTGCCTTCAATATGTATAAGCATACCAAGTTTCATGGCTTTTAGGAAAAGTGCACAATACTGACTATTTTTTGTGCTAGGGACCGTAGCGCTTCCGATCGCTTAGGCTATACTTGTCTCAGCGAATCTGAGCGTGGCAATCTCTTTAATTTTTAAAGGAAATGATAAATGTACGCCCATCCGATCGTAAAACAAAACCAAACAAACACAATAAACAAACACACATTTTTTTTAAAAAACACAAATAAAAAATTCCCTTTGAAAGGGAATGGCAGGCTTTTTAGGAAGGTGATATGGGAATGACTTGCATACCATTCAAACATTGCCCAACGCGATGGTGCGTACCTTTTAAAAACACCATGCGGACGCGGCGTGCGTGTCTCAAATACTTGTGATGCGAGTGGGTACCCTAATACAATCTCACAGGAGTGCGTACTTACAAAACTTGCAAACGCAGGTGCGTATTCTAAAGAACTTTCGAACGCGATGTGTACCCTAAACATTGCGAACGCCGAGTGCGTGCCCTATAAAGCACAAGCGAATGTGCGTGCGTATCCTGAAAAACCTTTGTGAACTAGGTGCGTACCTAAAGACTTGCGAAGGCGCAGATGTTACCCTTAAAAACCTTGTGGCGAATGCGAGTGCGTAACCTAAAGCACCTGCGAACGTGCGTACCCTAAACACTCGCGCGCGTGTGCGTTACCTTAAAACACTTTGACAAAAATCGCGTTGTGCGTACCTAAAAACACTGGCGAAATCGCGTTGCGTACCCTAAAACACTGCGAACGTGAGGAGTACCATAAATGGTTGCAAAACCAGGTGTGAAACCACAGATATAGAACAGGAGATCCCGGTCTGCCTATACCGGCCTGTACAAAATCTTTGTCACCACAAATACGCGCTATGGGGGGTATTCGTGTTTACCGAGAACACGCTCGAAAAGGATACGAAAAACATATCTGTGCGTATACCGTAAGCGTCTTCATCGAACGAACGCAAGTGGTTGCGTAAAGATTTTGCAATGCACAAAATCGAAAGGTGCTCGCTGGTTGTCAAAATCATCTTTCGATCACTTTTGTAATGGTTTAGTATCATTGGCCAAATGAGTATAACTAGGCTCAATTTCCGCTAAGAACTAATTTCAGCGAGTGAAATTTCAAAATTTCATGCGAGCAGAACATTTATTTTTTTTTCCCCCCCCCAAAAATCACATTATGATACTGGCGGCAATGACCAATCAAATAAACGTTTTTTTCAGGCCAGCAGCAGAAAATGTTGAAAATAATTTCAGCTCGCCTGAAATTTAATTTGACCTCGCCGAAATGAATTCGGCTCGTCGAAATTTTCAACAAAATGGCCATCCCGTTCATTAAGTACTGAATTTATGTCGCCAACTATAAATGCAATGACATTTCTGCTCCGCCGAAATAAATTAATGTTGGCAAGCCGAAATTCATTTCGGCGAGCAGAAATCATTGCTTTTCATTGGCTGGAATTTCAGCTCGCTGAACTGAAAAACAACGTCTTCATATTGGCTGGAATTTCAGCTCGGTGAAAAAACGTCTTCCTATTGGCTGGTAACGTTCAGCGAGTGAAATTACTTTTGGCGAGCCGAAATTAATTTCTACTTTAAAAAAAAATCATTGATTTTATTGGCTGGATTTCAGCTCGCTGAAAAAAACGTCTTCTATTGGCTTGTAATCCTCTTGGCTGTTAAGTTCAGCGAGCTGAAATTAAGTTTGGCGAGCCGAAATTCATTTCGGCGGAGCAGAGACAAATCATTGCTTTTCTTGGCTGAATTTCAGCCTCGCTTGAAAATGAAAAAAAACGTTCTTCCTATTGGCCGTAATTTCAGCGAGAAGAATTATTTTGGCGAGCCGAAATGCATAATTATGAACGACGCTGGCCAGGTTTTAATTTTGGCCTTCGCTTAAAAACCGTGATCCTGAGTGGTTTATTTCACGAGCGAAAGTGAAATGAATTTATGCTCGCAGAATTAATTTCGGCAAGGTGAAATAGTTCAAAGTGTCAGCTCGACAAAAAAAAAAGGTCCTTTTCATTGGTTAAAACCGGCGCGACTTAATTTTGATTGGATGGAATTTCAGCTCGGTGAAATTAATTTCTCGAGCAGAAATTAATTCTGCGAGCAGAAATTGAGCTAGTGATGACTCGTTTGGCCAATGATAGTTTAGAGTGGCGTGGGTGTGGCAAAAAATAATGTCCCTTCATTGTAATTTTTAATCTTTTATGTGTTGGTATGATGGGGGAAAAACAATTATGATTGAAAAAAAATGTTTTCTCCCTCACATGTTACCAAAAGCAGTACAATTTAATTAAATCGCTCCGTGGTTTGAATTAGTGTAGCAAAAATGTGATTAATTGGTCAGTGTTCGACCACATTTGAGATGTTCTGATAACAAAATCTCAATTTGATAGTAGAGTAGGCTAAGTGTAAGTAAGGTGTGTGTGTGTATGTTGGGGGGGGGTTGTCGATCGGTCA
>JAMKCH010014436.1:0-36677 GCA_023653785.1 Ophioderma brevispina
GCGCGGTAAAAATTTTGCAATGCACTCATGAATTGTTATATCTTTTATTCAAGCAGGTAAAAGATATTGCGGATAAGGATGAAGGAGCCCTCTTAAGTTTCATGCGAACGCGACGAATTTGAAACGTTCCGCATTATTTCAAAGCGACATGCTCAAAGCTTACCTTATGCTGGTTTTAAAGAAATCCCACTTTTACATAAATTCCCAAAAAGTCGCTTTTATGTATAATTATAATACAGGCTTCAATGGGTAATTCAATTCCAAATGAAGAACCCTTTCCCCCAGAACACAATGCAGCTTTGCAAGGATGTGTGCTATATAGTATTTAGAAAAGATATGTGATTGGCATTCTGGTCTTGGGGGGGGGGGGGGGGGGAGACCTCATTTTCGCATTATGTTTTTCTGGGGGGGCCCTGAACAAAAATGGAATGCAAAAACAACCACCACCTATTACATACATACCATACCACCATCCACTATGAGGTAAGGCATGATAATCTACCAAGGCTCAGTTTAGTAGCTTTGGATGGGCATATGTTAACAACATGTTGCTAGGCTCATAAATCGATACTAAAATACAGGGGGTGTATTTCCTCAATATAATGGCGAATGAAAAAGCGAGTAAGAGACATGCGATTTTCAGAAAGAAGCACCCCCAAATTTCTGTTTTTTTCTCGACCCCGTTTTTTTGCATATTTGGAATGATATTCCAATGTATAGATCACATCTGAAGATGAATATTAGTGGGAAAATACGCCGTATTATGTTGAATAAGTATATGATTTAGTACTTTCTGTTGTGCACGGACAGAAAGTCAAAGCAGGTTTCTATGGGGACGATTGCGATTTAGAGCACGTTTCCAACAAGACAGTTGCGGATTTATTTTGTATGTTGATCAGAACTTCGAAACATTCTCGGTAGGTGGTCTACGACCGATCCAGTGGAAATGAGAGAAATTGTATCTCAAAAAATCTCCTTCCTGTCACTCTTTTTAAAACTGCCAATGGAAATGAGATTTTATTAGCCCATAGGATAATAGCACAGCATTGCCATGCTTTATCATTAAGATGAGCGCCATTGTGTGATATCGAAACTCTGCTTGGGGCAAGACTGTTATATAATCAAATTTACACAGCATGAAGCTAGTGGTATTTGGAGTATTGTTATAAAGGCTGCCTCATGTAGCCTCTTTGAAAATTATGGCGGACAAATTGTCTAAGTGAAAATATGTTGAAGCGTTTTTTACAATGATTTATTTATATATCATAATATTTTGCCCATTGTTATCCAGTACTAGTAAGTTAGTTTAGATTCAAAAGTGGTAAGCATACCACTAATGATGACAGGTTCCCGGTTCGATCGGTAAAGGATAATTTGATTTTTTTGTCGCTATAATAATGTACCTTCAGATAAGATAGGAAGTATACTTCTTGTGTTGCCTGCCTTAAAGCCGACTCAGAGATTACTGAGGAGGGCGCCCTCAATTTCCAAAAAATCGTGTTTTTGCAGGCTGCATAATGCTTGTCCATTCATATACTAATCACTGTGTGATTGCTAAGCTTAAATCGAATTCCTTCATATAGAAAATCACAACTTTGTTATAAAATTCGGATTCCGGAATTTTTGTTATACTGTATACAACAGTATCCTATGAGACGTAATAATACACATAAATGTTTACTGCATCAAAACGAAAATCCGATTCATCTCAACTTTCAGAATTGTGCATTTTAGGTTAGGTTACTATCTTTAGTTCGTTGACTATTTTCATATTACCTTACTCAAAAAAGTTATATTTAGAATCTCTGAGTCAGACTTTAATGGCAGGATTACACATAGGGATCACTTTGTCCACTGTTGATGTCTGTTGTTGTGAAAAGGGTTAACATTTGCCTGTAAATATTCCACATACTTTTGATGGATTTTACACCACTTGGGTCACATGTGCAAACGTTGGCAATCCACATTTGTTGATGAGGTCAAAGGTCACATACCAAGTCATGGGGAGTCAATTGTAAACTAGGCTGAAATGTAAAATTGACCTCATTTGAAAAGTTTGAAGTTCAATTGGATCCAATTTGGTTTATTGGAGTTAAAATGCAAACCCTCATATTTGTTGTTAAGGTCAAAGGTCACATATCCAAGGTCAGATTCCAAAGGTCCATGTGAGGGAGGCCTATCACAAACCGTGACAAGCAGGCGACACAAAGCAGTTCGAGGACCGATGTACTTTTGATTTCATTCAACAAGCCCAATTAGAAAATTTTTAATTAATGTTTATAGTAAAAATAAAAGTAGCTAGTCACAGTTGGACAACACAAAATGATGTTGGGTCAAAGTCCACTGCCAACTTGGGCCAATGTAACTAAAACAAACATTGGCCAATGTTGGGCCAACCAAGTTATGTTATCCTCCATCAGTTCTTAAAGGAAATATGTCAAGATTTTTGTCAAAGCTATTCAGTTTTGACTTACATTCATAAATATATGTACCTCTATCACGAATTTCCCCCCGAAAAATAATACAATTTGATGTAAAATACCCAAATAATGGGCATTTTATTTTTTGCTTTTTGACATACTAAGAAAACGGGCAGATTTTTTGCCATGCTTCATTGATCAAAAGCGCCCAATTTTGACTCTCTTTGTGACGTCAAAGTGATGACCAAAACATCGTGTGACTCTCGAATTGTTATTTTTTGTCTGTGTTTTTATCAAATTAAAACAATATCAAAAAATAAAAAGAATATAAAATTGAAAATAAGTTACAGATGACAATTTTGTTTTCATTTCGTTGTTGTTTTCATATTATATATTGATATAAAAACACTTTCGATCGCAGTGCACGGGGTGGGGGTCGGACACGACCTGCTCGAATTTGGCTTTGGGGATTTCCAAACGGTAATTTGTGGAACTGCTACGTGGTAGCCTGTGTCTCAGTTTCACTACAAAATCTCCTCTTAACCCTAGTTCAATACATCTTAGTAATATCATGATAAATAAAGGATAAATTATTTACTTCAAATCCGTCGGGCGTTCCGGGTTAGTGGATTAACCTCGCTGCAAAATAGGGTAATTTCAAAGCACGCGTCAATTTATGATTTTAAAATATTCGTGACCAGGCCTGGACTTTAGGCAGTCTGAGTGTAACCGTTCCGGAGTGGAATAGCGCCCTCTACCGTTAAGTATTTGAAAGGACTAGCACTCGGTCGCGCCAGATGTTGATGCCGATTTGAATTCAGGGCGAGGCTGTGCTGTTAGGATGTGCATGGGCCTACCCCTGGCAGTTCACTCGAATAGGAAAGTGCAACACTGCTGATATGATTGTGTCATTTAAATTTGACCTTCACCATTTGCCTCGTGTGGAGTTTGTCGGATTATTCGTTTTCGGATGGGTAAGCTATGGGCGGAAAATTAAAAGGGCCAAAATACTAACAAATGTGGACAATTTTCAAGTTATTTTGAGTATATGTAATCTACCATTACTTAAGCTTTTCCAATCCATACCAAATTTCCAAATATCAGCATCATGACATATTCCTTTAAGAGGTCCTCCAGTTGAAGCATAATTGTCCCCGCCGCCGAACGGTTCGGACGGGCTTGAAATGAGCAGTGTGTCCGTTAGTTCGTCCAACGATTTAAAAATGTTAACCTGTACTTTTGTGTACGATTAGCTCTGGCGATTCTGAAGGGCTACGATGAGGTACTTGGTGGAAAGAAGCAGAGGGATGAGTTCTCGAACTGATTAGGATTTTGAGCGTAAAATATGCAATTAAGTATCTAAATTTGCATGATTTTAAATTTTCCTGCAAGGCTTACATACAAGTTCTGGAGTTCGGCAAGGCATATGGGCCATTCTCAAACAAGGAAGACCAGTAGGAGTTATTTCATTCTTGATCCACAATTGTTTTGCATTTTGCTTAAAATAAGTAACCAGTGGTATTATGTTCTTTTGTAATTTGTGAGATAGTTACACGGACATATAGTTGTCTATACTTTAAATATCATGATCGCGGTCATTTTACTCCATAACCACCTAAAAACATGCCACAAAATGGGGTTTACGTAGTCTGTGCAAGTAGTTTTACAATGCTACAGTTTACCCTCAAAATCAAATAGTTAATTCATACCAGTGGTTTTATTTATTAAAATGCATCAATGATATGATGATAGGTATAATTCTTCTCAGATAACATCTTCTTGGTAAGCTACTAAGGAAAGCCCCAATAATGGATTCCGCGAAATAATTGTATATTACGTTATCAGGGTATTAACTCAATTTATTTGAAAAAAATGTAACGGCCAGATAATACCTTTTGCATAGCTCAATGGCAAAAAAGTTAGCCATTGGGAAGTCATAACATCCAAAAAATAGCTTTGGTTGCAAATTGGCCTCGATAAAAAAATTTATATTCCAAAAAAAAAATATGCGTCCCGTTTTAAGCATGTATATTACGTTATAGGCAAATCAAAATTAAGTGAGGAGTCTAGACTATAAAAGATATACTAGGCTATAACACACAGACCCTGACCTTTGATAGTCGATAATAATTGGATTACATGCACTCGCCAAGTATTAGACACTGAAACTGACATCACAAAATGTCTTATTACGTTACGTTATATTCGTTATCAAAACGAAGACTGAAAAAAATACAGGAATCATCTTCTATTAACGTGCAGGTAATTTTACGCTTTCTGCCAATCACTCCTTGAAGTATGTTGAGAATTGTGCCACCAAATAAGGTAAATGAGTTAGTCACTTTCTTTAAACGTTTTACCCAAAGGTTTTGCGTAATACTATACACACTGCAGGGTATACATTGTGCTGGGTTTGTGCACTTTGTGGTAATATAATACAATACAATACAAACGGCATTGATATAGCTCCTTCTCAAAACAAGTGTTCAAAGCGCTTTACAAAATACGAGAGTAAGTAATATTTAGCCTAAAACATGGTTCACTTTTACAATACCTGTGTATTACTATGAGATAAGTACTAACATCAAACTATAAAATAAAAAAAAAAAAGGAAAACCAGCGGCCCATAATTAAAATCATGGAGGCAATTAACAAAAAAAGCACTTAAAGCACACAAATCAACTCTTAGGAAATAGATGAAATTTTAAGATTTCTTAAAAGTAACAATGGAATTGGAGTGGAGTGGCGAACAGAGATAGGCAAAGAGTTCAATAGGCTAGGGGCCGCATTGCTGAAAAGCCCTGTACCCACTGACCTTTTTGTGCGGGAAACAGTGAGGAGCGTCTTGTAATCTTCAGACCGCAATCTGGCCTGCCCGGAATATACAAAGAGAGGTATAGGACAAGTAAGGATGGCAAGTGTCCGGACATGCCCTTGTAAGTAAGAAAAGATAAGCTTAAAGGGACAACGCGGCCTCACTAATTGGAGCGCAAGGGAGCTCTTTAAGGAGTGGGTGTTGGCTGTGTGTCCTTTCTATCAGAGCTGAACGACCGGCCTGGCTGCTCTATTCTGCAAATCTGAGTTTACTCGAATCTTTTATGGCCGACATTCCACAAAAGTGAATTGGGATAGTCAATGCGAGCTAAAATCATGAACGGACGAGATGATGACAACTCTCAATGTGATAAATCGTCCCCCCGCGGATCCGGTAAATAGATAATAGGGAAGTTATAATGTCGGGTAAGTACTGCACAGCTGTAATGCCATGCATTGTGCAGGGGGGCTATGTTACACATGCTATTCGGGTGTGCTTATAGGTGTTTATTTGCACATTAGTGGCTCGTGCGTGAGATAACGTAATATACGCAAAGTTTTAGGGCCATTTAAATATCTTGTTGTTACAATCTTTCTTCACAGTCTTTAAAAGTATGGTTTTATAAATTGTGTGACTGCATGAAACAGAGAATTTTTAAGTCTGACTTCTCGACTAATAGATAGGCCAATGGGAAAGACTTAGGCCTATAGACCTCATTGTCGGCTGTTTGAAAATACCACTGTTGCAAACTTAATGATATTTTATAATCTGAACTACTTATACTCAGTAAATTTTATTTAATTCTTTTTTTTAGCGGCATCGTCAAATGAGAACAGAACTTCGCATGGAGACTCAACCCCTGACTCACGAAGCTAAACGCGTCCAGAAATATTATATACTAAGAGCTGAATTTACCAACCCGAGGCCAGAAAAGAAGGGATATGGCTTTGATTTCGCCAAATAAGCACAAGCCAATAAAAAGGAAGAAAAATGGCAGCCGCTACTCTGTGGGAATAAGCGATTTCAAATGAAAATAACGTGATAACATATGAAACGGATTGTATAAGGGCAAAATTGGAGACACTATACAGAACTACTGCGTGAAAGGCATTGCTTTGAAAAGTATTAATTTAGAGATATCGAACCTACGATGTGGTTTTTATAAAAGAACAAATTAACCTAAATCGAAAAAAATGGAAGCTATATTTTGTCATTGTTCAGTTAAAAAAACAACCTATTTACGTTTTCACTGCAGGGTCTTTTTTTAAGCATGTTGAAAGTGGATTTACAAAATACGTTTATTTACTGCATTATGATGTTATTTCGTTATCCATACCAACATCGTGAAAACGAAGGCTATTGAAATAGATTTTTCTCGTATTCATGCCATTATATTGAATTTTAAAAGAGGGTTAAAATATGCTTATCAAGGGCAATAAATTTAAGCCTAAGATATCAGGATACTATCCGTATTGAAAAAAAAGATCTTGTCTTGTTTGAAACCTTTATTATCGTAAAAATACAAAATAGACGTAGAGAAGGACTGCCGTTTAAAGTACAATTTGTCTCATACCAGTTATTGCTCTCACTACAAGCTGCCTGATATGTTTGCACCATTAAGTGAGAATTCATTGATTACGTGATTAACACTTCTTTTAAAATCAAAATTTATCCTAGATGTCCATATCGGATAACTTAATATACAAGCCCAAAAAACAGGAACAAACAACTTAATTGAAGGTTCCAATGTAAAAATATGGGAACATTGGTGTTCATCACTTTTGTTGTTCCATTATGTCTGATATGTTAGCTAATAAAAATGTATGATAAAATAAAATTTTTTTTGCGACGACTTTGTTTTTCCGATTTTTCAAATTGGAAAGTGGCTTCACTTTTTTGCGAATGCCCATATAATTGATGTAAACTTACTTGGTGAAGGAAGTGGGTCCAAATCGTTTTCCACCTGTTTTAGATTTTGGGCTATTTCGGCAAATTAAAAAACGTTCTCGGTAGGTTGTTTACAACCGATCCAGTAAATTTTTCTCTCTCCTGTCACTTGAAGGTTAAGGAGCAATCATAGAAAAGGTGTCAAGATTTGTAACCTTTGGAGAACAATTCTTGAGAAAATTTGAACATCTTCATTCCAACTGGTTAAAACAAACACTCGCCTTTGATTTCTTGTCATCGTCATCTTCACTGCTGCTGCGCTATTCTTTTTTTTTCTTCATTGTTATCTTTACTGCTGCTGCTGCTACTACTACTACTACTTTCTACTGTTGGTGGTAAACACTGGCAAACCCTTTATCCTTCTTTTGGTAAAGACAATTGTGTGCGGCATTCAGGACATACAAGGCGTTTGCTCATTTGGAATAAGTTTGTGCGTGCGTGTATATGTATATATACTGTTGCTTAATCAATGTTTCTAATCATTGTGGCATGCAAATGACGATTTTCAATGGTGAGGAAAAGGTATCTGATTTGATATACTTATTTTTATTTTTGGTGTGTCCAGTTATTGGTACAATGGTTTAACTTACTTTTGTTTGGACTTGCTTTATAGTAGGAGAGCTGGATTTGCGAGGGGAAATTCACACTGTATAGTGGTTGGGGTGGTCTTAAATAGGTGGAAATGGAACCCCAGATAAAATTAGGAAAGGAAGGTAGGAAGAGAAGGGGTATTTGGCACCTGAGGGGAACCCTGCAGTAGTTTGAGATGGGGAACTTTAAGGTGTTGGTAAGGGGTTTCGTGGTTATTTGGGCATAATCAATACAGGTTCGCCAATGCATGTGTGTCTCCCGTAGTGTTTGTGTTTGACAAAGGTCAAATGAGGTCACCAAGGCCACATGAGGTCCAGCAATATGTGGGACACTAAACCAAGGACCCTCCAAGTGTCATGAAAATCAGTTACATATGAGAAAATTGCCAAACAATGTGATAATTCTCACCATTATTGGGCCCTGACTCTAATGACCTCTAGTGATCTTTGACCCAACGACGTAAATATAACCCAGACCCGAAGTTCTCCCGAACTGCGTACCAACACATCGAGGTGCCCAAAAGTATTATATGAGCATACGCACTATTCATTATCAGAGTTTTGGGCACCAACCATATGTGGTTTACGTATCGGCGTATTTGGAAAATCCTTAATTCATATGTATGAACACGCGGTATTTTACGTTGCTCACACTCAAGCGATAACAACTGATGCCTCATGCTATCACTCGGACTCAACTCTTTTCCTAAGCAAAACTACAGGGGTCCATTGGGAAGACTTTTTGGGCATTAGGAATGCAGGAATCTTTTAGATGCAATGGTTTTCTTTTCATTTGATTGGGGTTTCGCATAATTATTGCAGAAAAATCGGCCTATCAGACAATGGAAAACTGGGGAAATGCAAACACGATACTAACGCGTGAACGCACGATTTTATATGCGTGTGGCTGCGCCTCAACATTGACGACAACCATGGGCGCGCTGTGTGTGAGAGAAATCGTGTTTACGGGCTTGGGCTATTCCACAATACAACGCGATTCCCTCTTGGTTTTTCTGCAGCTCCTATGTCCTTGACCCTACTTGTGAGAGGTGTACTGTTGGGCACTACCCAAGGACCATTGCATGCAAGACCATGTAATGTTATACAGTTTAAACATGGGCAATTCTGTTTAAGGTTAACATTTGGGTTTAAGATCTTTACCACAACTACACCCACACACACAACACACACACACACACACCGACGAACTACCAAAACTACCAGGAGTAGTTAAGGGGTAGGGTAGTTTGGAGGTTTGGAAGCCTAGGGAAGTTTTTGACTTGGGGATTGGGAATTTGGGAAAAAAACGGTTGTGCGGTTATTGCTTTAACAGACTTGACTAATTCTATAGTTATTTCCAGCTGCAGTTCAAAGTTGTTTGTTGCAGTGGTGTAAACCAGCTTTTTTTCGTGGTGGGGCAGGCACACTATTTCCGGAGGGGTGCATATATTCAAATTTGTTATATAGTCCTATGTGTTTTCACTGTAAATTGGCACATGTGCAGAAATTCACTAATTTATCAGGGGTGGGCAGATTCCCGCCAAGGGGAAGCTCCCCACCATCGCCCCCCGGTTACGTCACTGATTTTGTACCGTATAGGTTTGTTACACGAATGAACACCACAGGATTAGTTCAAAAGAATGTTACCCCTTCTAAAACAATACATTCTAATCACATGGTAAAATGGTAAAAGTCTTTATAGGCAAAACTCCATTTGAATAGTAATATTCATTATTGCAGAAAAAAAAACACCAAAAAAACAGGAAGCCCAAACTTGGTATATCATAAAAGAATTGTAACATGAATCAACAGACATTTTTTCCTCAAAGTTTTAAACCACGTTTTTGAAGTATCACAAAAAATTTTGATATTTTATATCTAGGTGGTTAAAAGTGCAAAAAAGTATAAAATCGCTGTTTGTCTCTATATGTGCATTTCAAGACAACCACTTGCAGATTATGTTAGCACATCCCACCAGAAACAAATACAAACACATGGATTTTTTAATTATTTGTGTCCAATATTCAGATTAGCAAACCCCTATAAAAAAAACATTTTCATTCCAATCAAATTTGAATAAACAGAACAAATATTTTTGTGGAGTTAGGCCAAAAAAAAACCAAACAAAGCATACTGTAAGGGTTCCGTCATACTTCCACTGCAATATTTTTTTGTCATTTCCGCTGGCATTCCTAATTGTCCCCGCCGAACGAGTTCGGAACGGGGACATGAAATGAGCATCGGTCGTTCGTCTGGGTGCGGGTCCGTTATCGTTTGCCGTGATAAAACATGGTTAACCCATGTTGTATACCATTTATCTGGAGTTCTGTAGGGTGACAATGAAGTACTTGGTGGAAAGAAGCGGGTTGATGAGTTCCTCCGACCTGCTTGATTTGGGCGTTAAAATATGCTATAAGTATCTATTTTGCATAATTTACGAAAATGTTTCCCTCCAGAGCCCGTGTCAACAAGTTTTCTTGCTGGAGTTCCGTCAGGCTTATAATGATTGTTAACTTTGGTGGAAGGAAACAAGTGGCCTGAAGAGTTCTCAACCTGATTTAGATTTTGGGCTATTTCGGGCAAATTGGAGTATGCAAATGAGCTAATTCTTATGCAAAAATCAGCGTACTTGCTAATATTTGAAACGGTACATCACCCGGATACGCAAATTCCTACGCTGCCATGAAACCTAATCATATGGGCACATCTTTTGTTTTTGCAATTTGAAAGTTATGTTGATATATGCGCGTAGGTATGCAAATTAGCTAATAAATATCATATGGCTGTATCTCCAGAAACGGGTACATCGGATAGTCTAAATTCCTTCGCTACATGAGACTCTATGCCATAGGGGAGGGGGTGGGGGTGGGGTGTTTGTGGGTGTGGGGAAGGGTGGGTGTTGTGGGGTGTGGGGAGGGGGGTTGGGTATTACTGGGTTGGGGAGGGGGTGGGGGTGTTGCGGGGTGTTGGGGAGGGGGTGGGGTGTTCGTGCGCGGGTGTTTTGGGGAGGGGGTGTTGTGGCGGTGTTGGGGAGGGGTTTGTGTTGCAGGGTTATGGGGGATTGGGGAGGGGAAGGGTGTTGCATGTTGTTTTGGGGAGGGGGGTAGAGTGTTGCATGTTGTTGGGAAGGGGTTTTTGCGGGGTGTTGGGGAAGGGGTGGGAGTGTGCGGTGGTGGGGAAGGGTGATGGTGTTGCAAGGGCTTAGGGGGGTAAGGGTGTTGCGGGGTGTTGGGGAGGGGAGTGTTGGTATAGGTATTGGGGTTGGGGTGTTGAGGGTGTTAAGGAGGGGTGGGGTGTTGCAAGTGGTGGTAGCATCAATCACAGGCCGAGATCGATGAAACTAATTATCTCAGAGTGAAATGTTCTGCTGTAGTGAGATAGGTGAGGTCTTTTGTTACTACCATTTTATCTCTCCATGAGTTTTCTTTATCTTTAGAAAGTGACACCCCCCCCCCCAATCACAGACAACCTCCGGCTGGCAAATGGGCAGTCTATGAGTGGAATGGTGTTGAATTAGGGGCATTAACTTGGTGACTAGGTTGTTGAAATCCCTCTCTCCCATACAAAGTCTTTCATCTCCAACCAAAGTTCCTGACCAATTGGTGGTGGTTGGCCAAGTTGTAGTCGTCTAGTGATATCGGCCACTGGTGAGTTCGCCTCTTAATTATAGCTAAGGAATATATTTCACTCAGAATAAAGAGCCGATGACAGGCTATGGCATTAACATGAGGTGCCATTTTGGTTTCCAAGGAAATACGCTGCACTGCTCTGCACTGCATTGTATTGCAGTATGATGCATTGCAGTCACCGCATCATACTGCATTCCATTGCAACGCAATGCTGCAACACCACAAGTGATTGCAGCAACGATTTTTGATAGACTGCATTGCAGTACTGCAATGCAATGCAGTAAAATATGAACTGACCTTGCAACTTTTTTTGACCACCAGTGCTTGTAATTTTAGGCATATTTGATTATAAATTTTTAAACAAAATGATGTTGGGAATACCAACCAAAAGAAAAACTTTTGATTAAAGTCTATCATGTTGTTTTCATTTGAAAAGTGAGTTCATACCTTTTTTATACTGACCCTGAATAACAATGAAATGGAGTTCTTGGAAGACATTGCTTTGCATTAAAATACAATTTCAGGAAGTACTGAAATTTAAGGTGCAACAAGAGATCTTGAGGCATCCAAATATGTGCCATAATAGTAATTTCATATAGATAGACACTCAATGATTTCTTACCTTGTATTTGGCTACAGAAATGTCTTAAAAGAGAGAAAAAAGGTGATTTTGATATGCTTGTATTTCAATGTAAACCATAGGCTGAATTTCGTATTTGCTCCTATACGAAATTAGAAATTTCACAATTTTTGTACCAAAGAAACATTTCTCAGCTTAATCTTTTTATATGAGGATATTTTTGATGGAAAGCTTTACATCAGGGCAAAAATCAGTACTTTCTATTTTTTAGGGACACCTGATATGTGAAATCCCTCATTGCACCTTTAAAAATGGTTGATTCTCATGATATAAAAATATGCATTCAAATTTAAATAAGACAAAAATCATGCATCACTAAATTCATGCTATTATACATTAGTCAACATTTTCAGAGTATCAGTCAGTGATGTTAAATAAATAAGATTGCATTGGCCAATAATCTTAAATAAACAATTTGTAATACTTAAAAATATACTTCTTGGTTTCAACATCTTTACTATTACTGCCATTCAGCTGGCTTTGTAAGTATAAAATCAAAATCATATTTCTGAGGTGTTCCCATGTGAGGGACTTGAAACGCATCTGTCCACTCAAATGCTGGTAGATTACTGTCGCGTGTTGGCCCACTGATGGCATATGACATCATCTTTGCAGCCATACTTAGATTGGTTACCTGTAAGAAACAAGAAAAAAAACTGGTTTGATTGTTTATATAAACTTGATCTGTATTTGTGATTCTGTGATGAGAGGGTTTTATAGCTTTTATATTAACACAAATTTGGCAATGTTTGAACACAGCTGTTTGAAAGTCTCATTTATTATGACAAAACCAAAATAAAAATATTGATGGCGACACAGTTTTGACAACTGATTTGGATTTTTTGTTCCACTAGCACTATAGCTATATCCTGTGTATATTTTACAATAGTTCATTGTAGGCAAATATGATTTGTCTTAAAAATCTAGTTTTTACACATTTTTCAATGGAAAATTGCCATATAAGGGCACTATGAAAGAAATTGTGACCTTTGTAGGCTGGCAAGATTCCCACAATGGATTTTTCTGATTTTTGCAGAGGTAATAGCTCATACATGTCCCTACTTTTATCATTTGTTCAAATTGTGTCGCCACTGCTTAAAATTGTTCTAAAAATAAAAGAGACAATTTGCAAATGGTCAAAGCTCATCCAGATGCAAGAATGAGTCCAGGTCTCAGATCAAGACCCTGAATTGGTCCACATCTGAAGCAATATGTCAAGATCTTCAACATGGATCAGCATTGGCTTGGAAATGGGTGTCAAAGAAGCAATTTACATCACAGTGAATGAGCCAGTGCTTAACAAAGACAAAATCTGTCAATTCTGAATATGCCGCCCCAGCATGGTGCAACAGCTCTCACACAAAGAAGCTGGGCACAGTACTCAACAAGACCTTGAGAACCATTACTGGTTGCCTCAGTTCTTCTCCATCTGAGTTTCTATCAGTGCTTTCAGGCATTGCTCCTGCAGTGCTTCGGAGAGAACACCACATGCACAAACTAGTGAATAAGGGGGGGGGGGCAAGCATAACCCACTTAGAAGCCTTGCCCCCCTACCAGCCCCCCAAATAAACTGACTGTTTGTACAGTGTCTATGGAGAAGGACCCAAATTTGCTGCCTCAGAAAATGCTTTCGGGCCCCCTTCTGTCCCCCCCCCATTTGCAAAGGTCTGGTTACGCCACTGAGCAAGGCCTAGAAACTTGGGAGCACAACTCCCAGAAAATCTGTAAAATGCAATTTTTAAACAAACATTGACACAAAATTGTGGCATTTGTCATTTCTTTTGGTTTTGTGTGCCCAAAGACTTTTGTTTTAGGTTTCCTCTATAGTTCCAAGAAAGGCAAAATTATTTCTATGGCTTGGTATTAAAAAACTTACAAAAGCTTTCACCAGATTAAAGATCCATGGATAACACTGAGTAGAAACTTCTTCATTTGTTAAATTCTGTTGTCTTGTTGCTGCATGTTTCGATGTCGAGGCCGCCATCTTTAAATGCCTCAAGGAAAACAAGGCTAAAAATAACCTGATAAATGCCCAGTTTGAGCCCTGTCAGTACAGAAAGCTGTTTGCTGTGAAAAAAAAAAAAAAAAAAAAAAAAAAAAAAAAAAAAAAAAAAAAAAAAAAAAAAAAAAAAAAAAAAAAAAAAAAAACAACAAGCCATTGCTAGCTTGTATGTTAGTTGTGAGCCACTGCCAATGGCCCTCTGTAGCCATAGAGTTTATAAGCCCATAACCCCTCATCATTAGGCAAACTTTATTTCTCAATTCAGCCTTGTGACTAGACAATACTTTGCATAGTTTTATTTTGATTGGTGTATTTGAAATTTTGACCCCTGTATGACCTTGACCTTTGATCTTCTCTATCACAGCCACTGCAGAATTTTCCAAGGGTTGGACAAGGTAAAAAGGTTACATTTTCTTTAAAGATGAAAGAAAACAAAAACACCCGACTTCATACAGCAAAAGAACACCGTCCTTCTTGGCAGCCCAGGTACGTAGTCATGAGCACCATGCAGGTTAGATTACACAATCTTGAGGGGCGAGCTGCTGTGACACAAAAATGTACCTTCAAGCTGCCAGCACTTGTGTCTTAACCCCCTCGACACTACCTGCCCATCTAAGCACTATTTTGATTGGCTACTTGGCAGGTAATATCATGTAATGAGTAAATCAGATATTCTGTAAGAATGGTGGTATGGTTTACACAAAGATATAAGAAGCACTGGTTTGATTGGTTATTCAGAGGGCTATCTCATGTTGTGTCTTGTACTGAGCCAATCAGACAGATGGTATCATAGGTGGTAGTGCCCAGGGGCTTAAAGGGGCATTTCATGATCCACAGCCTCGTCCCCCCGACTTACCTAAAAAAAGTTGAGATTTTTCATATCATCTGAACCATTAACATTAGTAATCCATGTGTGCCAAATCTTACGTGCAAATTCGGTCGTGTCTGTAAGAAATTTCCAATTTTGTATTTTCTGTCCGTAAATGGACAGAAATTATAGCACAGTGGCCTATGGAACTGTGGAAACGAGCATTTGCTCATTACACAAAACCGCAAAGTTGGGATCAGCTGAAAAGTTGTGAATAAGCTTTTCTCAAGGATATCTAGAGAACAATGAATAAAACAGAAGGTTCTGGAATCACGAAATGCACCTTTAAGGAGCTAAGCCTTTGAGGATGGAGTTACTGGTTTTACTGGATAGCCCACATTTTTCTGTTAATTATGATACCAAGTCTAAGATTTAATTTTTGCCAAAAACTGAGTTACATTTGTGTCAACAAGGATTGTGCTAACAATTTTCAAACATTAGGACACATACTTTTGTTTGCTTTTTGCAGTGAGTCTTGTAGAGCATAAGTGGGAATTTCCATAACCTGACCCATCTGACACACTTTTTTCTGACACACTTATGAATTCAGAAACCTTAATGGAATAAACATGTGCTTTATTCTGTGAAGGGTGGCATTTTCTGTCGGAGCATTGACCCTGATTTGTATAATGTATGCAAACGTCAGGTGGCGGGTAAGATGAATAAGGAATGGGGCGTTGGTCACTGACTGCTATCTCACGAGGCAGTGCGGACCAGTTATTTGTTGCTGTCTTTAACTGTAGACTTGAGTTAAATTCCTTTATTGTTTGGATGTTATGTAGTGATGGCTGATGTGAATGCAGTTCAAGTCCAAGCCGTGATACACGAAGAGCAGGTAGAGCTAGGGTCTGTTGACCCAAATATTATTGATAATAGTGGTAATTTACCAGCACCAGTGCCAGAGGAGAACTTGTCATTATCAACTGATACTTTGTCCACTATCATTAATAAGGCTGTGGCCGGTGCTGTTAGTCAGGCTATTGGTGGGGTCAAAACCTTTTTTGAGGACCAATTAGAATCTCAAAAGTTGGCTGCTGATACCCACTCTCAGGAGCTGGAGAAGCTAAAAGCTAAGAAAACTGTGTTTAGGTTCAAGGGCAACGAGGAACAGCTTTTGTTCAACAATAAAACCGTTGAGTTTTTGCAGCAATCTATTAAACTGATAGATTCTAATAAGGCTAGCGTCGCCAAACCTATCCTAGAGAAGGCGCTTAAAGAGGTAAATCAGAGGAACAAGCTAATTAAATTAGCGGATAAGTCTGAGGCAGGTTGGGGGGCTGTGGAGGAGTACTTGGCTGATGATTTAGCGAGCGACAGTGATGATGATAAGAAGATCAGAAAGCGCAAGCCAGAGTGGCAGCTAAGAAGAAAAAGGTGCAATCTTCTAGGAGAGCAGGCAAACCTTATCAGTGAAAAGCTCCTGTTAGTGCTTCACCCCCCAATCCTGCTTCTCTTATGGCTGGGTCTTCTAGCTATGGGCCTTTTCGTAGGCCATACAACACCAATTACAGATCCTACACTCCCAGTTTTCAGCCAGCAGGTCCTAAACCAGCCGATCTGTGCTTTGCTTGCTCAAAACCAGGCCATTGGCGCAGAAATTACCCAAACCTCAACAGTGGCTCAAGTAAGGATGGCCAGTTTTGATGCTAACCAGAATCAAGGTATGATTCACGATTTCACGTTTATTTAACTAATATTTTTTCTAAGGTTTTTGGTATCAATTTTGGATGTTATTTTCATATTTCTAACTTTGCGATGTTCAGAAAGTATTTTGCCATCGGGTAGCGAGATCTCGAGTTACGTCTAGCATCGACTGTTATTTTGGAGTTATTTAACGTGCAGACGATGCATAGCGATGGCGGTGCAACACGGGCCGACTGGCATTACGTAGCGTGTTTTCTCCTGACTGAGTCTAATTTTATACATATTAAGAGTCGCGTCGTGCTCAAGTTATTGCATAAGTTGTGAAATAGTTCGCTCCAACCAGGTAAGAGCATGATTTTCTCGTAAATTCATTGTGGTTATGTAGGGTTATTTTTAGCCTATAATATAGGCTATTGTCATCACGTAGCAAATAAGAGTAGGAAACCCAATGTTCTCTCATAAACTAGTCTCTCATGTCTTATCCAATTCTTTTGAAACTCGCAGTATGCAAGTAATGACATTTCTTGGAAAGTCATGTTGTAGGATTTTTTGAAAATTCTGAGCGAATGTTGCGTTTTTGGGGGCATTTTGTTCGTCTGTTTGGGTGTTTTGGCATGAATTATTTATGTTGGTAGGGGCAACGATTGTGCTGATTGGTCTGTTTGGCCCTACATTAGAATGCATGCTGTGTGGAAAGCGAAAGCCATTCCTTATCACTCTGGCCTAGAAGGCTTGCATTTGCATAGCCTACTGTATCACTTGGCAGTAATTTCATGCTTATCTAGTAGATGAATAGTTTCTGTTATTGCCGAAGGGTAGGTTTGTTATTGTTTTCCACCCATATCTTCCCCAGTGTCTAAAGTTCCATGTGCCTTGTACCATGTGGTACTTTTACACTCATTCCCAGTTGCTCCTGAAGGTAGTGCTTAGTTATGCAAGTCTCAACCTTGCCTGTTTTAACTGACACAGCCCAAATCCTCTCACTTCAACCAATCAATCATCAAGTGGCCCTTATAACACACAGCTAAACCTAAAGAGAGCAGATTTAGCCCATCCACAATGCATCAGTTTTGGTACCTTTCACCTCAATAATCCCATTCATTATCCCGGCATGTGATCCCACAAATCCCCATTTTTAAAATCTAAAACTTTGAACCTTTTACACAAAAACAACCGCATTCCTGCACACCAAACACTAGTACTTTAAACCAATTTAATAATGGAAGGTTTTGTGCTCCTATAAACTTCTTACACTGCCCTAAATTACTGCATATGTTTAGTTCAGAACATTATAGGCACATTGCAATGTATTATGGGATTAGTTTCAAACACCCTCTGCTACTATGAGCAAGGTTAAATGCAAACCACTGGTTATTTCTTGTGAACTTGCAAGTGATTACATCTAACCTTGTAGCTTGTCACATATTACTGAATGTGACATTGTTTTGCTTTTTCAATAGTTTTTTATGGGATAAAAGTGTTAAAACCTAGGATAAAAGGGTTCAAACCCAATTGGAAGTGTCGATGGTTGAAAATGCGGTTTGTATATTAGTTGAGTTATAATTGATATGTATTTTAGTAATCTTGTATTAAAGTTGACCATTTTAAACAATAGTCTGTTATCACACCACAATTCCATATTGTTGACCGTTTACAAACAAGAATTGTCCTTGCAGGTAAATTGCCACCACAGAGGTTGGAACATGGACTTTCAGAATTCAGAAATAATTTAGTTCCGTGATTATCACCATTTGCAAGCAGAGTGATTTTACTCAACAATTTTATAATGTAGTCCTAGACATTGACAATAAATGTTATTTGCAAGTGAAACTACAGGTTAAGTCCCGGGGGGGGGGGGGTCTCAACACAAATGACATACAGGGGTAGGGACGTGCCACAGACTCGGTCCATTTTTCATCAGCCTTCTGGTATATCAATGACCCCTTTTTCATGCCATTTTGTATAGCAAGTGGTTCGTTTTTTTTCAAAATTTTCTGAAATTGTTGGAAATTAGCAGCATTTTTATCAATCGGAACCAACTTTTCTAACCAAATTGTTGGAAAATTTAGTCAATTTCCTTTCACTCACTCTGAAGCCAAAATTGTCCAATTTACTTAAAATGTCAAATTTTGCAGTGAAAATGGCAAATTTGGATTAAATTTGGCCTAAAATTTGCATCTCTGGTATAGCTAGTGATCCCTTTTTTTGGCCAAAAATGGTATAAGTAGCTATGGTTCCTACTTCCCGCCAAAGTCTGGAGGCACGTCCCTGATAAACCCAAACCAACGAATGTTGGAGGGGTTTAGTAAGGGAACAAATTAAAGAGAATGAAGACGTTATGAATTACTCTCTATTAAAGTGTGTGTAAAAGATTCACACACAAATTGCACCCCTGTATGCAGGTCCACATGAGGCATGTCTTACCTATTTAAATCTTGACGACTTAATATATTATACCACAAAATATTTGCTGTTCCTTGGAAGTTGAAACAGCAAATAAACAGGTTTCCCATAACACAAATATTGATTTAAAGTCATTGTCCATTAAAATTGCCATATTTTGTGGTTTCAGGTAAGTTAAAACAGTACATTAATACACTGTAATGTCATAATTTTACATAGATTGGCTATTGAATAGCCTGTGTCACTTGAATTGTCAAGTGAAAATTAATTTAAAAAAAATACCAAGCCCAGATGAATGTTATTTTTGTGGAGTTAAAATCATAAATAATTATTAAATTACTATGACAATGAAGTAACCATTTACTATTGCAGATTAGGCGCATTTGTATTATCAATACACATAAAAATAAAATTTTTTGGCTGTTCTTTCAGGGTGATTATGCTCTGGTATGCATTCTAAAGATGTACAAAACACCCGGCTTTAAAAAAATGGGAACGCCCTTTCTGAAAATTTTTAAAGTGACCCCTTTAAATAGAAACAAGTGCAGTAAGGGTCCATTTCAGTATAAGAGGGCCACTCAATCAATTAAGGTGCATTTTTGTGCTCTAACACCTCATTTTTTGTTATGTTCATTAGATATCCCGAGAAAAGATTAATTCCAAAATTGTTCAGTTGATTTTGATAGGCCGGTTTGATGTATTACCAATGTTTATATACGGTGCCCCAGAGGCCAGGCCACTGCGTTATAATTTGTCCTTTTACGGACAGAAAATACAAATGACTAATTTCTTCCAGATTAATCAAATTGGGTGCAAGTAGATTAGGCACATGCGTACTTTAGGCTAACTGGTCATGATATGTAAAAATCTCAACTCTTTGGGTATGTCAAGGGGATGATGCTGTGGATCACAAAAACCAATCGTTAAGTGTTGCGTTCATTTGATTATGACTTTTAAATAGCAGTTTTATAAATAAATTACCCTGGTAAGAACAAAAGAAGAAACCTTTTAAGTTAGCTTGGAAAAGACTAGCTGAAAAAAACAATAACTTTTGGCCTAATAGAAATTTTAAGTATATTCAACAAGGTATAAGATCGTTGATTTGTACCCTATTGTAAAGGTGGTGGGGGGTTTTTCAGGTATTAGCAAAATCAATCCTAATTTAAGTCGGAAGGTAGATTCATTAGGCCAGATTGTCCTTTTTAAGGACCTTTCTTGTTCAAATTAAGTTTCTTATTTAATGTGGCTAATTAAATATAGTGTAAAAGACAAAGACTAAATGTCTTTGTCTTTTCACACTATAGTTTATTGTCATATCAAATAAGACCATAATTTTCAATAACTATTTCATTTTACCTTGATCTTGGAAAGTTGTATTGCCATTGTTTGAATGTGTTTATTAGTTGAAAACCAAACTTTGTCCAGGCATGTTACTCTTTGAAGTGTTTTAACGAATTATATAAAGATAACAAGTTAACAGATTTTGAACACAAATAACAAAAGATTAATTAATAAGTATGGCCTACATCAAACTAAGTAAACTTTGTGGAATCAATCACATTTGAGGAAAATGTATTCAATTGAGAGCTGTTATTATTAACATGATCAAAAAGTATGGTGCGGGTTAATTATTTCCCATTCTGCACTTGTTTGAAAAATTCAAGTAGGCTATATTAACTGCAAATGCTTACCTCAAAGCTATACTTACATGAAATAATCTTGTCTCAAACATAAAATGTGATTTGTAGGCCTACCGACCACAAGTACATAAATTTAAATACAATTGAATTTTTTGTTTTTATTGTGAACCTGTTACTGTATAAAAAGTTAAACAAATTTTTAAAAGATTTCTTAAAGATGTTATTTTTCATTCATTTTGAACCTAATCTACCCCTCCTACGGCCTCCAGATATTTTCATTATCATGTCTATATCTTATTACCCTTTTCATTTGTTTGCTTTTTGATTTATGAAAGTTCTTTTTCCATAATCAAAAGAAGGATTTTTTCCTCCATTTCACTTCATTTCTACTTCTCAACCCCCCTTTACCAAAGTTACTGAACTAAAAAAATGTTTTGCTTGCAAACCAGAGCACACTTTATATGCATAGCACGTTGTCCTTGTATGGGCCAGCTCTGACCCAGGTGGTTTTTAATCATTAGCAAATGTCCCCATATGTAGTGCAACTTAATGATGGCAAAGCAACATGTGTTTGGCTTCCCTTTAAACCTTGCACTGTGGTAACTTGAAACAGCCCAAAACAATTTCTCTCACTCCAACCAATCATAAGGGCCTTACAAACACACTGCCATCTCAGAGTGGGGGGTTTGAGTTCATCCCACAATGCACCAGTTTTGGGACTTCACCTCAATACTGTCATGTGATGCCAGCATGGGATCCCCGCAAAAGCCCATTCTTAAAGTATTGGTGGCGCTTTCACGTTCTTCTGTGTAATTTTTAATAAAGTGGATCACCCTTCCAGGTTTGAGTTTTATATCATGAACAAAATTGTATTAATGTGCAATTTTCTATGTAAATATTAAAAGGTACTTTAAGGATGTTGTTTGTTTTCCTTTGAATGGCAATCTATATTTATAGGCTACTGCATAATTGATGCTCTGGTTTGTTGTCCTGACTACGGGCAATTTCAATACCGTGGCTGTCATAATGTAATCCCTATGACCATCACCCACTCCCAGTAATTCGGCAGGCATATCTTCGCATTTGACTCCCTCATGCTGTAGCTACTGTAAATGAAGAAACCGATTGGTGGTAATGCGTTTCATACTGATCAGGGCAAGATGCCAGTTAGATCGGTAGACTCTCTATCTATTCTTCAGATTTTCATGATTATGAACAGGGCATTGAAGCCGGATACTGAGAGGTAGGCTTAAACATTCTCTTGATTTTTGGTCTGCTATTTTGCAGAACCAGAGGCTTCTCCAGTAATCAAGAATTGGTTATAGGTTTTTACCCTTTGGTGGAACGCCACCTCCAGCTTCCTTTAAGAATAATAAGTCGGCTATCAAATATAGTGACTTGTCGTTGGAGCTATTAACGAACAGTTGTAAGTAAGAATGGTGTGTTGTATGTTCTAAGAAACCATGTGTTGTTCACACTCTCTCGTATCAGCTACAAAGTTCGGTAAATTAAGGTTAATTTTAGACCACAGGTACGTTAACAAATTTTTGTGGAACAGAAAATCAAATTTGAGGATTGGAATGTCGCCCTTGAGTATTTTCAAAAAGGGGATTTTATGTTCAGTTTCGACTTGAAGTCTGGATACCATCATTTTGAGATTTTTAGTGAAATTGTGAGTACTTAAGTTTCAGTTGGGTCATGATGCGTTCACGTAAAGTATTTTCATTTCAAGTCTTACCTTTTGGTATATCACAGCACATATGTATTTACAAGGTCTGAGGCCACTGTCAGGCAATGCCGTAAAGAAGGCTATTTCATTGTAGGTTTTATTGATGCTGGTTGGGGTAGGGCGGCTGATAAATTCTGTGAAGTGGTGTCTATAGAGTGTGGGAAAGAAGATCTTTTGAAGCTGGATTTGTGCCAAATGTTGAGAAGTCGTTTGGACACCTTCAACCAAATTGGACTGGTTGGGTATTACTTGGCTTCCGAGTAGGCGCTTATCTATCATTAGCCGTCGACTTATGATACTCTTGGTGTATCCATAAGTGCTCACTTAAACTTCTTCCGTTTCTGCTAGAGAACTTGCATTCGTTTTGCTGGTACAAAGTTAGGTCCCTATTCAGTGTTTGGCAGTGTTTCTCAACTTAGAACAAGGTATCTTGTATATGGGCAGTGGTGACACTGTATCATGGGATAAGACTTTATAAGTGCCTTAGTGACAGTCCTGGTTTTAAGAAAATTTTCTTTTGGAAAAGATGAATCTTATTGTGATTGAACTGTCGTGCATGTTGGAGTATCATACCCTAGTAAGAATTGTTTATACTCTGATGCAGGCCAAAGGATGTGGGGCGTGGATCGCTCAGTGTGGTGAATTTAAGTTTTCCAGAAGTGGAAATGGAGGAATGCGGCCAGTAGCCGAGCTCAACCTGGAGGGAGCCTAAAAGGGGTATGACCTCGCACTGTAGCTTTTTCTCTCCATTTGAACGGATCGGAAGAAAGTACTGTTTTCTGAATAATACTGTGTGAAGTTGAGTGTTTTAGAAAATTAGGTAGCATGAGGTAGATTTAATTTGCAGGCAATTGCTGATATACATTGTGGAGTTTGTTAAAAACCTCCCTATGGGGTGATGTTCAGTGGGTCCCGAGAATGAAAATGTTGTTGCAGATCTGTTGAGCAGCCAGAAGACTTTGATGACTGGGGGGGTTTCCATGGTGTCTTCAAATTATGTGGACATATATGGGGCCCGACATTACTGTTGACAGGTTTGCGGATGAGTTCAATTCTAAATCACCAGTTTTTAACTCCAAGTATTGGTGTCATCGTCTTTAAATAGATGCATTTCATGGGAATGGAGTAGAAGATGTAAGTGGGTGGTACCCCATATTTCCCTAGTTGGAGCAATCAAGCAATGTTATGGTGTGTAGGGCAGTGGCAACATTAGTTGTACCTGCGTGGCCCTCTGCGCATTCTGCAGTAGTGCGTTCTCATGAGAGTCGTAAAACGAGGAGTGGTCTCTCTCTAGTACTCATATATAGTAGTAATTATAGTATTAATGAGAATTGGCTTTGAAAATGTATCGTTTGCTGATGAATTATGCGGTTAGGAAGGTATGAGATTTAATTTCTCTATTTTTATGCCTTGATCGCAGAAATGCAAAGGATCACAAGACCATAGAGGAGGTGCTGATGGCATCAGAGCACCAAGTACTGTGAAGAAGCATCAAAGAAGCATTTGATGACTGTGAAGAGAGATGTGGTGTACTGCAAACAAAGTGTGTGAACTTCCTGCACATAAAGCGAATGTGGCTAGTACACGGCCGGGATCTTTCTCGTGTGGAAGCCTATACGGCAGCTACATCATATCTACCGCGGCAGCTACTGCACAGGACACAATGGGCTAATTGCGAGCCGGCGGTAGCTGCCAAGATAGGGCTTGCAAGTTACACAGTTTATTAGGTATCCAGTTAGTGGCTACTCTGCTTTACCTACCCCAATAACTACCCTGTAATTGCCCACAAGGTGGAGAGAACGGTGGAGTTGAGTAGACAGTACGGAGTAGCCCCAAAAGATACCACGTAGATACCCGCGGGGTTTACCACGACGCCATTGGGAGTGGATGAAAAATTTCATGAAATGGGGGGGGGCGCTATACACTTGGGCTCCGTTTAGCGGTTTTTGGACGTTTTAGGAAAATCTTTACGAAATTCAAATCGGGGCATCATCAAAAACCCCTCTATCCCGCCACAGTATAACGAGAAATGCAAAATATGCCAAAAAAAATCTAAGAAACAAAATGGACCAGGAGAAATACGCGCGCGCTGAGGCCGGGTAACCACGTTAGTTAGCTACCCACGACGGTGCAGACAGCCGGCTGTGGTACAACTATCCGTCCTATGCGGCAAAAATACCCAACGGAATTCCTGGCGGCGAGTTGGGTTAGTGGGTAGTAATCCATTGTCTACTCGGTGGTAGCGGTGTAGTACTACCATGACGAAATGGCCGTGTATTATATGAGCATGTATAACAATGGCGCCCATACTAGAGAATTGAACGTGCCCATTTTGGAGATAAAATGGTGTCAGTGACTGTTCTTCGTTAACGCTTTTGAACCCATGTGACTCGAAGTTTTTACAATTGCTACTGGCAGGATTGAAAGGTTGCTGGCTGTCCAAATCTAAAAAAGATCCATAACTCCAGAAATCCTTGGTAAGCTAGTTTCTAAATTTGGTTCATCAAGTAAACTGACGGATGCCTAGGTTGATTGCAATGACACTATGGCTTATGCAGGTTTTTCTAGGCATTCGGAGCTCTCAGCTCTTAAAGTTAGGGATTATTTTTGTTTTCAAGTCACATACCATGTGCTTCATTCAGAAAAGTAAAAACAGATCAAATAGAGAGGGGGCTGGGTGACTATGGTGTACAGGGAAGTCTACGTGTCCTGTAAATGGCATATTGAAATATATGAGTTTGGCTGGTATCGAGCCTGGTTATACAGAGCAAGCAGATGATTTCCTTTGAGGCTCTGGTAGCAAAGAGTCTTCTAATTGTCACGTGCTGAGGGGAGGGAAACCTATCATATCGCATTGTAGGGATTTATTTAAAGCAGCGCTATCCTCTGTGGGTAGAGCTTCTAATTTGTTGACGCATCGTCTGGAGGGCGGGGGGCGCTCGGCAGCAGCTGCAAACGGAGTTAGGTTAGTGCATGACCGCTTGTTCAAGAAACACGGTAGATGGTTGTCGGACTCAGCCAAGGATGGATATGTAAGAGAGGTCCTTAGATTAGATAATCAGTTTTAAGGTGTTACCTCAGCCGTAGTAATAAGATATGGAATTGTGAGCAGATTTTGGTGGATGTTTTCAATGAGTTGCGATGGTGAATTCAAACAGTGTGAATTGTTACATGTAGATTGGGATTTAAAGTTGGTGTTGAATAATAATTGAAATAGTAATATTTTTTGATGTTTATAATTCTATTATATGGTTGACACAGGAATGGTACTATGAATATGAATATGGCAATGACATTGTGTTATAGCAGTAGCTGTGGTAATAATTGTGGAAATTATAAGTGATCTTCCCGTTCTTTAAAACCCTGATAATGGGAAAACAGACGGATATGTCCGCCAGTACTCAAAGATGAGCGTTTTGCTCCCCTATTGTTGTCCTTATAGTCAGTGGCGCACCAGGACCCTCTTTTTCTGGGGGGGCAAACGGGGGGGGGGGGGGGGTGGGGGGCAAGTGAAATCTTGGGGGGGCAAAAGTGAAATTCTGGGGGGGCAAAATATGAAAAATTTGGAAAGTTTCACCAATTTTGGCCCCAAATCGCTGTGATTTTGGCCCCAAATCACTGAATTTTGCCCGAAATCCTTAATTTTTTCTTTGCCCAGGAGGGGCAACAACTGGGGGGGGGCAAGAAAAAAGTGGGGGGGGGGGCAATTTCCCCCCCCCATGCCCCCCCTGGGCGCCGCCACTGATTATCTAGTTGGTGGTTTATATGTTTCATTTGCAGGTGGGGGTGAATGCGGATAGAAAATAGTTTATTTTCGTTTGAACTGGGTCTCTTTTGTGTGAATAAAAATGGCAATTTTTGTCAGGAGGCATTGACCCTGATTTGCATAATGTATGCAAACGTCAGGTGTCAGGTGGCGGGGGTAAGATGATAGGAATGGGGTGTTGGTCAGACGCTATCTCACGAGGCAGTGCGGACCAGTTATTTTTTAACGTTCCATTAGTCTTCAGGTTAAAAAAAATCTGAATTAGGCTGGCTGGTTCGGAGGCCTGGACTCTACCCTCGACGGACTTGCTTCCACAGAATGATGGGATATATCAACCAGTATTTGTTCTGCTTGCAAGTTTTTGCTCCACAGGGTTTTTATAGTTCCAAGGCTGGATTCGACCACTGTAGGTGGTATAATTTTCTAGGTTCCACATAGGGTTGGAGAAGGTATGTAGTATTAATTCTTTTTAGGATGGTGTTAACAGATATCCTTGCAGAGGTCCCTGTACCAGTGTCTGATATGTCCGCAGTCCTCAAAGATGAGCGGTGCCCCCTATGGTTGTCCTTATAGTGGTTTTATATGTTTTCATTGCAGGTGGGGAGGGATGCGCGATCGGAAAGTAGTTTATTTTTCATTGAACTGGGGAATGGGAAATAGAAAATAAATTCCAAAATTCATATGTGTTGTAGAAACGAGTGTCAGAAAAAGTAAGTCAGATGGGTCAGGTTACAGAAACTCCTCCATAACAAGGATTAAAGAGCCACAATGGCATTTTAAATTTATAATAAGAAAAAAATGAAAGGAAAAATAAGATGACACAGAAAGTTAAAAAAAAACTTTTAATTGTGGTCTTACCTTAGTATCCATACACCAATAGGATGAGGTGAGGCTTCTAAATCACCACGGCAACATATAGTGTTACAAGGAATCTTGTCAGAATATGGGTCATTGAGGTAGTCTGAAGTAAATTGACACAATAAGAAAGTGATCAATGTTAAGTGAGGAAACAAAGTTTAAATGTTTCAAAAGATGTTATGGTCCCATGCATCTCTTATAAAGAATGACAGAGAGCTACAGAGGTGATACTTTTACAGACCTTTTTAAATGAACATCAGAAACATTTGTAGCAAAATACAACATATGCAACCATGCACGACAGTTCAACACAATAAGATTCTCTTTCCAAAAGAAAATTGCACAAAGGCAAAAATTAGTGTAAAGTGCTGTGCCCAACAGCTGCATGAAATGGCCTGTTATTATAAACCGGGTGGTTTAATGGGTCATCATGTTCAGGAAACTTTGATTTGTATCACATGTGGAAGAACAGATGTGATGCAACACATCCAAAATTGCACCTTGTTGGTACAGTAAATTTTGAGCTACAAGTTGATAGTACACCAAATTGCCTAAACGGTGCACCACTTTCTCATGTTCCAGACAGCATAGTCTTAGGTCTCCTTACACCTTTGTTTTAGGTTAGGGGACAAAAATAGAACTACATAAAATCCAATGTATCTTACAGTCCAGTAAAACTATTAATGTGTTATAACTATGGATCACATGGATGATAAAGTCATCACTGAAATTCTGCATTTTAAATTGCATCCAAACTGTGACTTAACTTGTTTACACTCATCACAGAAATGAATTTGGTTACAATATAAGTCATTTCGATGATGACTTTTACCCAGTGTAAACATGGTAAAAGTCAAATTAAATTTTGTCTTTGTTGATCACTGTTGAATTGAGCCTTGTTCGTCCGTTTGTTCGTTGTAAAGTCATAATCACAGTGGAAGAATCCGTCTTTAACCAGCTGATAGTTCATCGTCAGGCTGATCAGGCCTCACAATCTTCCATAATGTGGCTAATGGTTTGTGGCTCTCCACAATTGCAGTTCGATGAAAGCTCCACACCGACTAGCTTAATGTGAAGGAAGTGCCCCGCATGACCAACACCAACCCTGAGCCTGTCGAGGTTGACCCACACCTTCCCCCAAGGTCACAGCCCCTGGGCTTGCCAGATGGGCTGTCCACAAACTGCTCCAGGTTCAAGGCAGAGGATGACCAACGCCCAGACCACCCCACCACCGATCCAGGACGACTGACAGGGACACTGCGACAGCAGCGCCACAGACTAGGCAGCAAAGCAACTCCGCAAAACTCTCCGATCCCCAAAGTGCCATCAGTGGAAGTATTGGCCTACAGTGACCAGGCCTCTCTGCAACACTGCTTCTAAGGCCTCAAAGGAATCAGCAGATATTGCAAGTGCTGTACCGTCTGCACAGGAGCACCAGGAGAGGTATGTAGAAGCTGTTTAATCTCTTCATTAACAGCACGAGCGTGGGCTTTCGGCTGTGAAGTGTGGTCTTGCCACTTTCCATTGTTGACAAGTACTGAGACGATGGAATTTGCAGAGACAGGACACTGCTTAACTGGACAGCTATACCTGGTGAGCTTGTTCATGGTGGTCCAGGCCTTACGGCAGGGTTTCCCAACCTTTTTTGCCTGGACCCCATTTTTAAATGGTTATCACAGGGGGACTCTGACACTTTAAACACTTTCTCCCCATGCTTGTTACTATTGTGCCCAAATCTACAATCTAATGTTTCTCACACATAGGACAGTTTAATCGACATTGGTCAATTGACCAGGAGCTTCTTTGCTTTTATGAAATCTTTTTTTTACTTTTTAAAACAAAAATTTTGTTTAAAAGTTAGCTTCGCTGCCCCTTTCTCATTCACCCGTGACCCCTTTTGGGCTTGAGACCCCCAAGTTGGGAAATGCTGCTTTACGGCTTCAGTGGGTAAAGTTGATATTGGATATCTCCTCCCATCTGGTACGTCTCTTTTGGCCTAGCAGATCCAGTTTCTGGTTGCCTTTTTCTATTCTCTCAACACCGCAGTTAGCATCACAATAGACCAGTTAACAGCAATGTTTGTAAACATGTTAGGGCCTGGTATCTTGAAATAGGTCGGCCTGACTGTTACACACTGGGCAATTGTATCTGTTAGAGTTTTAATACTATGGGCCATAACAATTCACAGGAATGGATTCGCAGTCAACAAAAGAAGTGACGTAGGATGTTAACTGGTCTATACAATATGTACAACTCATTGCATTCCTTGTCCCAATAGGGTGTAGAGATTCCTTCTGCCTCTTGGAATGGAATGTTTAGATGCTTGGTGTAGCATAGAGCAAAAGTCAGAATATGCATCGTTGATGTTAGATGAAGCCGAGTGTGGCAGCTTGGATGACAGTTCACTGGCGATTTTTTTTAACTTGGGCCACACTTTTGCTAGGTTAACAGATGATCAGTTAAAGTGATTAAAGTGACAGTCCTGAGGAGTTTTTTGTGGGCCCCAGCATAGCTGGCAGGAACCACTTAGCATCCCGTTGTGCGTGTGTAGTGTGTATGTAGTTGTATGTGTGTGTGACTAAATTGTTAAGAAGTTTTTTATATTGACCCACATGAAAAGTTGAAGTTCATTGGAACCAACGTGTGTCATAAAGGTGAACCGTGGGATCCCTCATATTTGATGAGGTCAAAGCATTGCCAAGGTTAAGGTCATGGAGCGGCCCACGCTTTTTTTAATATGGAGGTGAAAAGCTGAGAACTGCGAAATTCTAGTTGATATATGAATTTCTCTCAAATTGCACTTGAACAGTTGTATACAGACCACCACCGAGAACAAGGTTTATTGGACAAACAATAAACAAAGAAACCGCAAACATTTGTTTTGAACTTGCCTGCTAGAATAATCGTCCCTATAAGAAAAACATACTCTTTTTTCTAGTATAGTAACACTCAAAAGTTTTAAATCCGGGTTTGTCCCCCCGCAACGGAGTGACCAGATTCACTCACCTTGTTACAATCACAATACTGCGTGGAGATTTGATTGGAGCAAAAGATAATTGACCGGAAGCCCTTCCTAACATCAATGTACTGGATGGCTGTCATTAGCTTTCCAGAGCCAACACCCTTGTAGGTAGATCTTCTTTTTAGTTCTAACCAGGGTCACACGCTATCCTCCTCTTGAGTTCCTTCAGAAACCCAGATGGGGTGATGGTTTAACCGCTGACAACCCGGCCCTGGACAGGTAGGACTGGTTACCATGATACCAGTAGCAAGCCCACAAAGAACACTAAATAATAATATACATAATAATAATATAATATAATAATGATATTTATAAAGACGCCTTTTACTAACGTGGCAATGCGCTATAGAGAAATAAGAAGGAAGGGGAAAACTACAGTTGGATACAGATGAGACTTCAAATGCTTTTGAAAGCAGAAATGTGATCACACCACAGATGTAACAGGCAATTTGTTCACAATAAGGACCTGCAACTGACATGGAAACGATCACCATGTTTTGTTTAATTGGAGTGAGGGCAACTTGAAATTTGATGGTAGAGCTGGAGCGAGGCACTTGAAATTTTATGGTAGAGCTGGAGCGAAGTGCATAAGTGGTCCCCCTTTGTAAATACCTGAAAATAGAAGCAAGATACTGAGGGGAATTCAGATGAAAAGATTTAATGTGGAGAATTCGGTATTCAATCTCTGTTCATAGGCAACCCATGAAGGGAATGGAGTAATAGAGAGGCATGAGCGCGCGTAGGTGTCTCAATCCGAACGCGCACACCTGTTTGAAGTACTCCTGAAGGCGATGAAGTTGTTTTCTTATCAATACCATACAAGAGTGAATTACAATAATCCAATCTAGACAATATAAGAGTGCGAACAATGTTATACATGTCTCATTATCAGCAAGGGTTTTCGAATATGATTGAGATGTGCAACATCCATTGTAAAAGAGGGATGGAACATGACAAAGCAGTGATGTTAATTACACATGGTCATGGGCTAATCACATGTACCACCAAGTTTAATGTATTGAAGTAAAGGATTTGTATTGATACTTGGTCCCAATTAAAAGAAGTATGATGGTTTCAGGGACTCTTCAAATGAAGCCTAGAACAAGAATAAAAACTCAGTTTTGACTGATTCAATTTTAATCTATTGCTCAACATCCTGACATGAAAGGCCATCCACAACACTTTGCCATCTTTAGATTTCACAACAACTGCATCACCATCAACATTTGGATCAACATCTGACGTAAATCGGACAGCGTCAGCATAAACATGATCATTAAGATTGTGATGTTAATGATAAAACAACAATTACGAGTATAGTATGTGAAAGCCTGGGGTCCTATATGGAACCCTGAGGAACACCATATAGAGTGTTTTGTATGTCAAGATTGCTTCCATAACTTAATCCTACAAGATCTACTTAGAGGTAAGATTTGAACCAAGCATTGACATTGCCAATTATTCCAAAGTCTTGTCAACAGACGGTTTCAAAAGAATCCTGTGGGTCAATCGGCATCGAAGGCCCCGATAGATCAAGCATCAAAAAACAATTGCTGCTGATGCATCGATGGCCTTCATGAGTCATTATGAACGTCAACAGAGCGGTCCTCAGTGCTGCGGCCATGTCTATAAGCAGACTGCTAAGATCGGCAAGGTTGTTTTCTCTCATGTAATCGGAGAGCCTGAGCCAACAACCTTCTCAATACTTTGCCAATGAAAAGGTAGTGTTAGAGACGGGTCTGATACACATTTGATTTTTTTGTCAAGATAGGTCTTTTTATGAAATTGGTGGTTTTATGAAAGGCTGATGGAGTCCTGCATGAAGAAGCCTGAAATGAGAGAAGTGTTAAAGTACGAGGAAAGCGATGTATTTCCCTAGTCCAAATCGTTACGGGGCACTCCATGCCAATAAACAGGGCCACAAAAGAATACACTACCAGAGAAATCATTAGTGAAACTATGGATTTTCGATATCAGTGCATGAATAGATTCACATCAACCGTCACCTGGAATTTTCTTTTCTCTCTGAAAAATCAATGTCACTAATGATGGTCCTCACCTCATCACCAACTCAAATATTGAATGCTTTCTTGCCCCTCCTTGTTGCTTGACACAAACCACATCATTCTATTTGCATTTCCTGGACTTAAAAAAATATTTCTGAGGAGGGGTAACAATTTGAACATGTTGTTGACCAGCCAAGTGGGCATTGGGTCAATGGAACAACTTTTGTAAGGCATTTCATAATAATGTATACAATCTTCATCACTGACAAGCTGGAATTCATCTACAAAACTACATTGAGGATCAGGATGATTATAACTGCAAGATTATAATGTTAGCCAACACAGTATTGTCAAGCTCCTTTCTGATCTTGTTCACTTTTACCATAAGTAATACACACGAAATGGTTTTTGCAAATCAGTTTTTGAATCACAATCAGAAATTACAGTTATTGACATTTAGCAGATCATTGATTGTTCTGTACATATCCTTAAAATTAAACAGTTATCAAATTTTTCAGCATAATACTTTTTTCTGAATAATTGCTTTTTTCTGAGGGCAACCATTTCTCAGCAGACCTCTTAGCATCAAGGTAGTTCTGATAGTCAGTATCAATCTTGCCTTCTCCACCTTCTCCAATCTCCATTCTCCACCGCCTTTCATTCACTGCGACACCTCTCACGACGTGCACTTACGACAGTTTCATTATACATTTAGGTTAAATCAAACAGAACACATTGAGTCTGATTGGAGCATGATCATCCAAACATTTAAACAAAGGCATTTTTATACCCGGCAACGCTCATCCACAGTATTATATTCTTGCCTAAGAACGTCTCATGTGCAAAGCAGATCATTTACCAAATCATCATCTTAAATACATAAAGACAGAGGATTCAGCTTATTCGCTTTTGTTGATCTATACAAGGTAAACTTACAAATATTAAAACCTCTGGTGTCAAAACAAGGTGTGTGGGGGTGCTTCTGGGGGGTTCCGTTTCTGGAAATAGCATGTCTCTTTGAAGATTGTTCATGCTTGACAGGAATTTCCTTTACCACTGACCACTGCATTCTGGTCTGAGAAGTTGTCTCAATCAAATTATTTTAAAACTTCAATCATCTTTTATGTAAACACCTATGGACTTACTTCATGTTACAGTAATCCTCCATCATAATCCAAGGTATATGGGGGTACAAGTTTTGAAGAATATTTAGTTTTAAAAGTCCAGCTCTGCACCCAACCATATGTAATCCTGGTTTGAGAATGATAGATAAAATAAACAGATCGAATTTGTTCAAGATAAGTAGAAGGCTTACCTTTGACCTAGTAAATTTTAAAAATGATTGCAAGTGTCACCACTTTGCCTTGATCTCTCTCTCTGATATCTCTGCTCTTGGAGCCAGTTGATGTGATACCAGGTTACCCATCTCTTTCTTCATGTCAGGATAGCCACTAGGTTGTAGATGTGCTGCAAAAAATGGGATGTTAATAGGATGCCCAGTAACCTTTTGGAAAACAGTAAAAATGTAGTCATATACCATACTATTAGTCATTAAATTCTTGTTAATTAAAGGGCCTCAGTCCAATCACTAATAGCCATCGCTCCCAGAAGCCCCAGATTTCCTGATTGCTCACAATTTTTAGTATCTGAAGAAAGCTACTATATTTTCATTTAACATTGTGAAATTTAGGGTAAGGATGTTGGTTTGGAGTTTTATGAGCGAAAATGTGCCCATTTTTTTTAGTCGACCACTATAATTTTACACAGCACGTTTTTAGACTCTCACATCAAAACGGGTGAAATATCAGCGCGAAATATACAGATGAGGTTTTGGAATGAAGCCATTCTAACAAACTGAACATCATATAACATTGTACTTAAAATTGAGTCATCCCCCTTTAACTCAATAAGCATGTTTTTAGCGATCACATCAAACGGGTTGAAATATCAGCACTATACGGGATGCCTTAGGGGGGTTGTGCAAATTGTCTATCCCCAAGACTAAACCTGGATATTTTTCTATAATCCACAATGATTGTAATTGTCTTACCTGCTCTGAGTATTGCAGTTTGATCTCCACTCTCAATAGCCCCCCCCCCCCCCCCGCCCCACCCCATGGAATTTGTTCATTACCCACAAGCATCATCTGATATCTCTTTGCTGATCTTCTTGGGTCTATCACCATATACTGATTGTTGTATGTAACTGGAGGGGAAGAATCAACATTTTCAAACCATTCACATGAGAAGTGTTCTTTGAGAGAGTTTATTTGGTACTAGGCGGTTCACCAGGTGTCACAATTACCTGGCTTTCTTTCCCCTACACCACCCACCCCCGCCCCCCAAGTAGATACTCTGCAAGCCCTCCCAAGAGAAGGGACCGTGTAAGTTTCATGGTCGGGCGATGCCCGGCAGAGCAGAAGCTCCGTAATACACACAGACAGACATCACACTAGACATAAGAGCATTACTATAATTTTATATAGATTGTTTGTCTGGTGTTGCTAGCAAAGCGGGGTAACTGCGAATTTGGAAACCATGGGCCTCTAGGACTGCATCTTACCCTTCAATATCATAATACAAAGTTCCTTGTTGGTCTGTTTTAGAGTGCTAGAAATCGGAGGTCCCAGTTCAAAATTATTCTTAAAACACTTTGCCCTTTGCTACTCTAAAAACCTCAAATCATGGTGTCTGAAGAAAGATACTAATTTTCTAATTTACTCTGCAAAATCTTAGGGCTAAAAGATGCTTTGGTTAGAAGTTATGAGGAAAACGTCCCTCTATTTGTCGACAATATTACTTTACACAATGTTCTCTGGCCTAAAAATCATGTTTTTATCTAAGCTTTCACATCAAAACGGGTTGAATATTGGAGTGGAACTTACAGATGGGGTATTGCGCGTTCAAAAAATTCGATCAAGATGAAAAACTTTTATAGGATAATTGGGCCTATCCACTTTGATAGATCTAACCATTGTGGATTCTAAGCCTGGCCTAATTGTGGGTCTGCTTAGCCTATAGAACTTTTTTTTTTTTTTTTGGTTTTCTTTTTCTTTTATGCCAATTCAGATCTTTCTCCGTATGACATTTTAAAGTTATAATTCTCTCTGTAAATGGACAGAAAATTACAACATATTTTTACCGATGAGTTATATTGTGATACTGCATTGGCCCACTCCTTCCCACCTATGAGCATGGGATTGATTGGCTACTCTAACTCGTTGCCATGCCAGCAAGACGTGGTTGGAACAGCTCAGACAAAAACTGCTATTAAAAAATGTGATTTGGTAATTCTGCAAGCATCACAACCCACGTTTCCATTTGAGGTAGTAATCATCTTCTGATTCAAGAGATCCTGAAAAATATGATGGATGGTTACCTTATAAACTGGACACTTTGCCTTAGCTTTGGTTTGGAACTACAAAATTTATAGTATTTGTTAGATACTTATAACAATATCTGCAAAATAAGGAACAAAATGTCCAAGATATGCTTGTCAATTTTCTAAAGGTAGATCAGCAAATTGATCATTTCATACGGGTGTGTGATGATGAAAATACCAAAGAGACCCGACGAAAATGACCCTTCACCCCTCCACATCTTTAAAACTCGTTAGCCCTTATTTCAATACTAATAAAGACTGCTGACCACCATGAAATGACCTTCCAAAATTATTGTGCATTAAAAATGTTGACTTAACCCACCTCATAATTATTAGGTGATTTTGTATTCCAGCACCTTTTTTGTATACATTGTTCACTCAGATTTCATTGAGAAAAAGCTTATTTACAAGCTTTTGAGGGATCGACATTGTGTGGTTTTGTGTTAGAGCAAATACTTTTTTCCCACGGTCCCGGGGCCACTATGCAATTAATTTCGTCCGTTTATGCCAAAAAAATACAAAACTTGGGAATTTCTTCCAGATACGACCAAAATTTGCACGTAAGATTAGTATGCATGGAATTCTAATGTCGACAGTTAAGATTATATACAAGAGCACACTGTGCTGAAGCTCATAATGAAAGTGTGTTAGAGTGAGTAGAGATTGGTTGGTGTTGTTTGTGCTTTTGGGTTTGTGGTTAGATGTTTTTGTGATCAAGTCTTGTGATTCTAGCATTTAAGTGGGGGCTGGAGGAAAGGTGCTTTAAAGATTTTTTTTTTTAAATGGGAATTTCTTAGACTCTGTAGTGGTATGTAACCTTTGTTCTCATTTTTATAAGAGTGTTCTTTCATGGCTAATCACGGATGTTTACCCTATTTGACCTTGACTTTGAATGACCTCTCATGACCTGTACATGTATTAGTTTTATGGCAAAGAAGCTATCAACCTCAATCTCCAAGATTTAGTGATGCCACTAAATGGTCCCCTGTCAACTTTGGTGGGCCACATGGGGGGGGGGACTATAGAAATGCTTTGCATGTGTGTGTGGCTTGGTGTGTGTGCGTGTGTGTGTGTGTCCCACGCAACTATCTCTGGATCAATGCCAGTGTGGGTGTCCATCTTTGCAAACTCAGCCATCTAAAGTGGGCATGGGCTGGTATGTAACGTGGTCATGGTGACATAGGGTCACAGGTCCAAATATGGTCAAAAAATAGAGTCAAATTTGTCGTCAAAGAGTAGGATATATAGTTATAAGCCTTGTAAGCATGATATCTTTTGATTTTTTCTTCTAAAAAAGATGGGGTCCCTATTTGAACC
>JAMKCH010014437.1:0-25003 GCA_023653785.1 Ophioderma brevispina
GTGGAAGAGTTTTAAGGTTTTTAGTAGTGACACTACAATATCATTGCCTTTCAACTTCACAATACCTTTCGGAAATAGATATTATTTCATCAATTATCGCTTGTCCAATTATGATATATTCCATTGACGTGGTGTTGTTGTTTTTTAATTTGAAAAAAGGTTTAAAAAACTAAAAAATCTTAAAAAAAAAAAAAAAAAAAAAAAAAAAAAAAAAGAAATGACTTGAATAGGGTTTATAGGCTTTATTCTTGGTTGATTTCTTTCTCAGGCCTTACACCAAGGATACACTCAGAAAAGGGTTAATTTAATCATGTCTATTTCAGGACAACAAATCTGCTATTGGGTAGCTATTAATTTGGATCTTAACAGAAAATTCACATTGCACTCAAAAATGTGTCACCTGTTTGCCTTGATATAAAAGCAATCTCTCGTTGTCTTAAATAGAGCATCAGCCCAGAAGGTTTTGGTTTGACGAACGAGATACCAATACTCTGAACACGGGCAAATTCAGAGAAAAAATCTGCTGGGGACCCGTTGTGGCATGTAGCCCCAGGAGAGGGTAAAAGTTAGATGGGGGTCAAATGTTAGAACTGCTCTAAAATCTAAATAATATAGCTCAAATTATTCCGTGGGTGGTAAGCAGGAGTAAAAAAGGTCAATTGGGTCACACGCGCGTACGCGTGTGGTGCTTCCTTTCCAAGGAAACTAGGCTAAAGGTCATTTGTTTATTCAGGAAAGGTCACCCATTGGCAATACCCAGATTTGTTGTAAAAATATTTTTTTTTAAATGTTAAATGATAACTGAATACAATATGAAATGCTTTTGCACGTTCAGCATTCTTGTTGTTATAATGGAAGGGGTAAAAATCCCTGTAGGACTTATGGGGAGGGGGACATTATACCCCTCCCTATGAAAGGGAACCAACCCCTATGCAAAATAAAAAAGCTATTTTGAATCAGTTTCATTAAATATGTTTTTTGTAGTTGTGACAAAGAAATCTTTGTATTACATTGTTGACCTTTCTTGAATTTACAAACTGACTTAGCCTATTGTCCCAAATATTCTTGGAAAGGATAGCACACCACGTGACCCAATTGACTTTTTACTCCTGGTAACTACGGATAATTTGAGCTATATTTCATTAGATTTTAGAGCGGTTCAGATATTTGACCCCCATAGAACTTACCCCTCTCTGGGCTACACGCAACAATGGTCTCCGGCAGACACTACTATTTCAAAAGGTTTATTTTTCTCTTAATTTCCCGTTATTCCACTATTGGTATCTCGTTCGTCTAACCAAAACCTTCTGGGCCTGACGGGCTAAAATCATTAAACTTTGAAAGGAGTAACAAAAAGCATTTTATGACTGCATAAAGATGTGCATTTTACTATGTCTAAGTATGTCTCAATATTAACAGAATTCCTTTAAAGGGACATTGGCAAAATAGTGCGCCCTCAAACTTTTTCAAAAAAACTTTTTAAATAGGTTGCGACATTTCTGCACAGCGAAGCATAAAAGCCGGATGTTAAGGTCACATTCACATCCAAAAAACAAACATACACTGAAAAAAAATGATATGAAGTAAAAAAAGAAAGTAACATACACAATTTTTTCATATCCAAAACTCTCAAAAAAACAAACATTGTCCATATCTAAAGTGTGTGTATACAAAACTACCGAAGCAATTAAGTAGAATTCCCAAGGCTGCCGTTTAAAACATCATTGGAAATTGTATTCAATTTTGACGTGCAAATTCTAAATGTCTCTTACCAAAACAACAATCATCATAACTTGAAGTGACTCACTTGAGTAGGAGGCCGCCTGACAGTTTCAATACCGGACACTATTATCATTAGTTTGATATTACGTGTTTGCTATCAGCAAGCTTTGAGTGAAACCTTAAAGGTGGCATAAATAAGCCTTTCAAAAGAACATCATAAATATGGCTACAACAAGTGTTTTGACACACACACACACTAAATGTTAAACATGGCTATAACAAGTAGCAAAGAAATTGAATCACTATGGTTTTCAAGGACATACATTATTCTCTTTATTTGGCAAGTTGTACACCATGGTCTTGTAAAGTGTAGTGTCAATTGCCTCTTATGAATGTTACCACTGTTAATATTGCAATTTTTAAAGTGTGGTCAATTGAGTAACAAACACACACACACACACCACACATGCACAGCCAAAACAACACACACATTACGACAAATAGAATATCAATAAACAAAAGGGATTCATATATTAGCACACACCCAAAAAAGATCAAATAACCACTAAACCTTGACAGCAGATCTATTCACTTTTAACAGCAGATTTGAATCTTTCTTCTTATACATGATTGAATTACACCATCATCCTTCAAAAACTGGATTGTTAAACACTTTAGGGGATACAGTAGATACACATCAAAACCCCAAGTGTTTCTTGTGGGTTTCTTTTACTGTATCCCGTCTGAAAAGATGTGCAGCTGGCATTTCAAATGCTTTAATGGTACTACAGGTAGTTCCTGTACCAGAACACTGATGAGAACTGACAAAGAGTATGCCAATAATAAAGCCAAGCTGTTTTAGTGTTATACTTACTTTTTCCCCTATCTGATTTTTCCTAGCACCAAAAGTGTGGCATGTTTCAAGAAGCAATCACATCTTTATATGCTTGATACTGTGAAAATTTATTCGCTTGAAAACATTGCACTGAAAAGAAGCTATCCGAAGGCATGTGCTCAGTTCGGTCCACCCTAATTTACAAACTCAATGTAAAAATCTCAATAAAAAACCTTGTCAATACATGATTTAAAAGCCTTATCTTTGAACACCCACATGAAACACTTTTCTAGGGCAATTTTGGCAAATACCCTGTTCATTTCTATTGTATCAAGCAAAAGAATGACAGCTAATGACTTATTGATGACATCTGACATGAAAGTCCTGAAAGACTCTAGGAGAAGCATTTGCAAAATGACACGGTTGCACAGACAAATCACCACAAAGGCTTCTACAGTATCCTATATTAATCAAAAAGCATTCCTGTCAAATTTGAGTCCACAAAAAAGATCAATTTGGAGCCATTATGTTAGTTAAGCTTAGCCTTCCATATTTTTTTCACCAAAGGTCCCATTTTCAATATTTATGCCACCTGACATAGCCTCTATATGTGATGCGATCTGGGAAAACCCACCGCATGGTGGGAAATTTATATTTTGAGTTTTTACTCTCACTGCAGAGTTTGAAATATTAAGTTTACATAACTGTTTACTTCTTTCTTCTTTGATACACATATCAAAAATTACGCCATATACAATCTGACAAAAAATAAGTTCAATATAAAAGATTTTAAGCTATTTTCTTTATTATTTTTCTCAAAACTGTCCTGTGCGACATCATAGCGGGTTTTCCCAGATCACATCACATATTCATACATTTAGGTTACTGATAGGCCCTATGTTGAAATCTGATAGGCACATTATTCTTTACTGAGTACCCCACAGTGTTAATAACTGATATGCAAGTAAAGGAAATATTCATTATAACACATGGATAATAACCTAGGTGTTGATGTCCTCTGATCAAAGACAGTCCTTGTAATGATAGACGGAAGCCATTCACAACAAATGCAAGTAATTTACTGCAATGGAAAAAATTGATTTCTTGGTGTCATTGGAAGGTAACAACTTAAATGAACAGATATATCATGAAAATAAATGGCCATGTAATCATCACATACAAAATGCACAGCTTTTTTTTTTTTTTTTTTTTCGCGATACATTACGGCTTAAATACAACAAGAAAGGATTGCCATCACCCATTGAAAACAATCGAACAACCCGATGAACGCAACGATCATACGCAACGAGGCGCAATGTTGGCAGGCGCGCGCGAAAGTAGCAAAACGCGGTATGACGCGAGCGCTTCAACCTAAAAATAACTTCAATACGCAGTGCCTACTACCTGGGTTCAATTAAACAAATTGAACCCGGGTATCAGCCAATGAAATTGCTTACATTTTCACAGCTGTTTAAGAATAATACATTTAGGTTACTGATAGGCCCTATGTTGAAATCTGATAGGCACATTATTCTTTATTGAGTACCCCACAGTGTTAATAACTGATATGCAAGTAAAGGAAATATTCATTATAACACATGGATAATAACCTAGGTGTTGATGTCCTCTGATCAAAGACAGTCCTTGTAATGATAGACAGAAGCGATTCACAACAAATGCAAGTAATTTACTGCAATGGAAAAAAATTGATTTCTTGGTGTCATTGGAAGGTAACAACTTAAATGAACAGATATATCATGAAAATAAATGGCCATGTAATCATCACATACAAAATGCACAGCTCCAAAAAGGATCGCATGGCTTGCACATTACACAAGTAACTTAAAACATGACATGAGAACTTATCTATATTGGGCACTGCTAAAGCATCTACTCATTTCACCTAAAATGCTGAAATTACACAATAATTGGGCTGTCAATTAAGTTGCTTTGCTGCAATACAATCTTTTATTCTCTCTGATCATGCAAGGATAAATACTTAAAAAGACCAACATCTTTCACATACCTTTAATAGTGCACTCAAAATTTTCTCAAGTAACTATGAATGTAAAAAATCATATCATCCAATACAACAGCTTCATTTATAAAGATTTTTCCCCATACATCAGCCTCTTGTGTAATTTTTACAATAAGACATGCATGGAATGCATCGGGACCTATTCTTTACCCAGAGCCCACAGTGGGTCATAAGGATACATCAGAATAGTATTCCCATTGGGGAAAGAGTCCTTTACTGAAAACTGAAACATTTGACTACTTTTAACTTGTCTGGCTTGTAAGATGTTTGTTGATTGGAACATGGAGGTTAAAGCTGCAACATGAGATCTTCAGTCTTGTCCTTATGCTATTAATCCAAGGTACTTTTTCAAAAGAAAAATTGACCAAAAGGAAGAAAACAACAGTACAGAAAAAAAATACATCGGTCCTCGGACCGCTTGTGTCGCCTGCCGTCGCGGTTAGTGAATGATAGGCCTAACATGACCTTTTGACCTTGATAAGTGACCTTTGACCTCATCAACAAATGAGGGATCCCATGTTGCACCTATGATTCAAGTTTGGTTCCAATTGAACTACAAACATTTTTCCAAATGAGTCATTTTCCATTTTCCGCCTATCTTACAACTTGACCTCACATGACCTTTTGACCTTGGTATGTGACCTTTGACCTCATCAACAAATGAGGGATCCCACCTATGATTCAAGTTCAACAAATGAGGGATCCCATGTTGCACCTATGATTCAAGTTTGGCTCCAATTGAACTTCAACTTTTCAAATGAGGTCAATTTTACATTTTCAGCCTATTATACAACTTGACCTTACATGACCCTTGACCTTGGCATGTGACCTTTGACCTCATCAAAAAGTGGGGGATGCCATGTTGCACCTGTGACCCAAGTTTGGTTTAAATCCATCAAAGTATGAGGATGTTACAGGCAAATGTTAACCCTTTTTTCACAACAGACATCAACAACAACAACAGACATCAACAACAGACAACAACAGTGGACAAAGTGATCCCTATGTGTATTCCTGCCTTAGGGCAGGCGATACAAAAATCAGGATGCTTTTCAAATTGAAAACAATATATTTTAATGAAGAGCCTGGTAGGTAGAAAGCAATAAATTTAAAAGTAAATTTTCAATGATGAAAAAGCTTAAATAATGCTGTTGACAAGAAATTCTACCACATCACAAGTGGTTAGGAGGTCAAATGGGTCAAATAATGCCACAGAGGTTAATTATTCAGGTCATTGTACTTTTTAACAACATACATAGGTACCTATGGGCTTGCATAAAAGGAAACTTGAAAATGAGATTGGCTTTCAAAGCCCCAACTATAACCATACTATATGAATCACTTTTGCCCTTTCATGTTTGAAAGAAACAAGGACCATTTGGGAACTTATCTACCCAAACAAAGATTTATAACTTGGCATTTGGATACAACTACACCAAGATCTCTGTGAACATAGCTTGCTTATTTATATTGATGCCTCAATTGGATTCAAACCAAACATAAAACTAAAAATACAAACACACTCACCCAGGGTTTCCCTCAAATTTCAATGCATAGCAAATCCCTGCCAAACACCACTTTTTCTTTGAAATTCACGGACTTCATGTTTTTGTCAACACCTTGTTGGATTGCCTTTCAACAACATCCCTGAGTAATATGAAGAATCCACTAGCCTAAAAAAAAAACTTTCCATTCCTTACCAGTAATTTTATAACATGCACTAAGGCTAACCTGCAAGCACTAGTTTCTCCCACTGACGATAATCCTTCTAACAATAAGATCTTTTTTTTATTTTCTATTAAAGTGCCATGAGAAAAGGGATTTTTTAGGATCGAATTTCTCTCAATTTGCACAGAATGTGGTAGACCACCTACCAAGACCGTTCCCTAAAGGTCATTGAACAAACACGCACAAAAGAAAACATGAAACCTTGTTTTGAACGTTGCATGACTATGTCATTGTCCCCATAGAACACCGTGCTTTGAATTTCTTTCATGCACACAAAAGTACCAAAATAAATCACATATTATTACCTAAAGACGGGTGTCTTCGGCTTATCACTTCAGGTGTGATCTAATACATTGGAAAGCATTCCAAATATGAAAAAAACCGGGTTCGAAAATAATGTGGGGCGGCTTCTTTCTGGAAATCTCCTCATGTCGTCTTTAACTTCTGATACCTGCAGTCCTTTGAAAATCTAATTCTGAGTACATTTCACTCCAGGGCAAACTTGTCATTAAACATGTCACTGATGACGTCATTACAAGTCTACATTTTCCTAATAAACCTTTCGTTAACTTCCAGGTTCCTTACCTGACTACAAGCAGAAACTCATTTTCTCAATTTTGTGATAAAGCTGCGCACACTCTCCTGCATGCCTCCATTTTGTAGAAAAATAGTCTTTGAAATGAGCATGGAAATTACTCTTCTGCTTGGTAAAGGGGTACTACGATCTGCACTCAGTTTTGGCTATCACAGTACAGTTACCAATGCTAAATGCAGCGAGCAGCTCAGTTAGCATACCTAATTTCTATGTGGTTAAGGCCAAAATTTGAGATATTAAAGGTGCACCACGATAGATTTTCACATTAGGTGTCCCTAAAATCTTAAGTACTGAATTTTCCCAATGTAAAGCTTTCCATCAAAATATCCCCATCTGAAAGGATAAATCCGAGAAATGTTTTCTTTGTGGTAGCAAAAATTGTGGAATTGCTAATTTGTATAGAGCACTACTAAATTCAGCCTATGTTTTGTCTTGAAATATAAGCAATCAAATCATGTTTTTTCTCATCTTTTTAAGACATTTATGTAGCCAAATACAGGTAAGAAATCTATTGGTTTCTAGTCTATATGAAATATATGAAATCATTATATGACACAATAATTTGGGTGCCTCAAAATCTCTCGTTTTGCACTTTTAAGCCATTCACACGTATTTATCTACCACAGTCAACAGCCCCATGCAAACTGTGAAGATTAATATCCCTCTTCTAATTTCTTCACTATACCTACCAATTTATCTTAGCCTTTTGTATAACACTCAATACACATGAAGTGTCACTCGTTTCACAAATGCAATTGGTATGCCAGTTACTTTATAAATTATCTCGAAATTGGTCATCAGAATCAACAACAGGGTGAACTTGAATTAAAAAATTTGGTTTCATTGTTACAATGGCAGTACATCCTTTCAAAACCAGCAATCACTGCAAATCTGTTCAAGACAAACCGAAGCACAATTGGGTTTCTGAGGTAAACAAGCACAATTTAATTTCTCCTTGTGTGGTTTGATATAGAATCCAACGATCTCGCTGTTTATGTGCAGTGACTTCAGTAAATAGCATCAATTACTTTTCTTCAGAGAACACTTAAGTAAAATGTTTCAAATATGACATTGTTGAGATGGTTTCCTTCCAACTTTTCGGTGTGATACTGATTTATTCCATGAATGTACTAATTCACTGATGGCACAGTGGCATAGACTTCAGGGTAACATGCATATATCATCCGTCATCCGTTTAATATGCTAGTGAAACATAATGTCAATATAAAGTGACACGGCCACAATAATTTAATTGATGAATTTGTACTTACACTACAAGTGCCTTTAAAATCACATTCCCCTTTGAGAAAAATGCTTGTCCAATTATGATAATTGTGTTAATTTGAAAAAAGGTTTTGATAAATTTCTCAGAAAAGTGTTGAAAACCAAATCAAGGATACAATCTGGATAATTTAATAACATCTCCAGAAGTATACATGTGTAGAGATGATTTTTGTGTCACTTCAAAGCTTAGTAATGCTGATAGCTATATCAGAATCTTGAATTTGTGACTTATGGCTGGTTTCATGGAACACGGGTCACATATACTTTTGTCATTTAAAGGCTGACTCAGTGATTTCAATTTTTTGTGTATTAATTAAAAAGAGTCAACTACAACTAAAGATAGTCACCTAAAATGCTTAATTCCAAATTCCAAAGTCCAAGATGAATCAGATTTTTCGTTTGGATGTAGTTAACATTTAAGTGTAGTATAGCAGTACCATAGGATACTGTGTATAACAAATTTGGATATATATCAGTAATCTGGAAATTACAAATTTGTTATTTTCTATATGAAGGACATCAATTTGAACTTTTCCACACAATGATTAGTATGTGGACAAGCATTATGTACGTGTAAAAAACATGATTTGTTAGAAAATTGAGGGCGCCACCCTCAGGAAATCTGTGTCGGCCTTGGAATTCCAAATAGGTAAACCAGTCCCACATTGCACAGATTTTGAATTGCCAATTATCTACACTGTGGACCATTCTAATACTACATAACCTTAGAAATGTGTACGACCTAGAATTAAATGCAGAATTGAGATATTTTAAATGAACAATAATTGTACATAGACACACACCTGCACACACACACCCACAATCATTTTCCCAGTTGCTTTATAGATGTCCATCAATCAAATTAGAAACAGCAAAAATTGTCTTGGACATGTTTTTATTTTGAGAAGATTATTTCACAAGTGTGTTGCAAGTAAAAAAAAAAAATAAGTCCAGAATTGAGTATTTTGATAAATATCTGAAACTTTCACAAATGGCAAGCAGCGAAATTCATTTTATGTGACTAAAGATATAAAGCCCAGCCTGTGAGTGATCGTGTAAAATAAACAAAATTGTCGTCACGTCCCAGAAGGCACCGAATAACTAACAATACAGTTGTGGAACTACCAATCCACAATTGAGTGCAGAAACAGATGCATCACGAAACAAATCAGGCAGTACACAATGTGACTAAACATGCAAAATAAGGGTGTACACCAGTGAGGAGGAACATCAGTCTGACAGTCTCCGGTCTAATGTAATTAAGCTAGGCTTATACACACACTTATATCTGTGATAATGAGAGAGTGTACTAGTGTCACAAGAAATCATTTTTCAAACTCTATTTATTGCAGTTTTTTTTAAACTTCTTGCAGAGAACACTGTCAGTAAAGAGACCCTGCAATACTTTTCAAGCGTATGCTTTCTTTTGTGGCCGCCACTAGATGGACAGGACCACTAGCAATCCGTTGTGCGTTGTGTATGTGGTGTGGATGTATGTATATATGTGGTGTTACTAAATTTTTTTTTTAACGACCTCAATTGAATAAGTTGACGTTCAATTGGAACCAAACTTCTGTCATAGGTGAACATGGGATCCCTCATATGTTGATGAGGTCATGGCCAAGGTCAAAGGTCATGTGAGGTCAAGTGAAAAATGGGCTAAAAATGTAAAAGTGAATAAAATTGAAAATGAAGTTGCAATGGAACCAAACTTGTGTCATAGGTGTTTGTACCATGCGTCCCTCATTGTTGATGAGGTCAAAGGTCAGTGCCAGGGTCAAAGGTCATGGGGCGGCTTACAGCTTATATTCTTTGAAATTATAGCAGAGCGTGAAAGCCGAGGACACTGCAAAATTCTTAGTTTTTTCTTAAATTTCCACTCGGATTATCTTGCCGTTAAAATAATGTAGTCAGAGATTGTCCCCACGAAATTATTGTATGACAATGATTGCCTAAGGTAACATTAGTGAATAATTAAAAGGGCCACAACTATGGTTTTTTAATCACATTTCATTGAAAACAAAGCTATAAATACATAACCTGTCCAAAAAGTATACAGCTCAAATATACCAGACTATTCAGTGGAGATAGGTAGAGTGGATTAATTGTCTTATGCCGGTTTTCGACCATTCATCCAGACGGCATCCAGGCTAGCCATCCTTTATGATGACATAGGCCCTCCACAATATGTTGTGGGGGCCCCCAAATTCTTGATGAGAATGACACTGCAAAACCATGGTGATCTGAGGGAAGCAGATGAATGTTTGATGATAATTATTCCCACTTTTAGAAATGTAGTTGTTAATTCCTAAAAAAAGATAAGGCTAAGAGATTTCAAATATCAGGCTGTCCCTAAAAAATCAAAAGTACTGATTTTGCCCTGATTTGCACAGCTTTCCATCAGAAAGGATGAATGTTTTCTTTGGTACAAAAAAATTTCTAATCGTTATAGGAGCAAGTTACGAAATTCAGCATATTTTATATTGAAATAAGCAAATCAGAATCACCTTTTTTCCTTTCTTTTAAGGCATTCCTGTAGCCAAATACAAGGTAAGAATGTATTGAGTGTCTATTCTACATGACATTTATTATGACACAATATTGGGTGGCTCAAAAATCTGGTGCACATGTAAGGAAAATAGGCTGACTCATTCCAACACTGTTAATCACTCCTAAGATCAAAGATTCAGTGACTGAAAGAAATCCTAAATCTTTTAATGATAGAGTTCAGAATTTCTTGGTGGGTTTACCTGGAAAAACGCAACAAGGGGGTGAATTCAGTATTATGCCACTACATCCTTCAACAATCATACATGCCGTTTATCCGTTTGAGGCTGCCAAATCAAGTGGTGGTGCACAATTCAAAATTCTTTCCTGCAAATATCACATAACTGGGCTCCACTTTTATACATACAATTGAAAGACCATTTCCTTACTCTGGCGAATTTGAGAGATGAACTAAGGTGTTAAACACAAAATATTAAATGCCCTTTTGAAAGTTCCCTAATATTACATCAAGTGCTCAACTTTTGTAAACCCCCATGCTTGAGAACACATGGATATCCTAACTTGTTCTAGATTATCTGTTGTCTTTTTTAAAAAATATGGATTGTGCCAAAATGTGTGCAGGAGTGATAGACAGCAAGATATAATGAAAAAAACAGTCACAACAGTTCCATCTTAAAAATTATTCTCCACTTTCAATGGCCGAACTGGTCATTCCATGGCCTAACTTAATAAGATTTGTATAGTGAGATTACAACATATTGAGACCAATCGTCAGGAATCACACCACTAAATAAACTCGGGTGCAGACGACGTTCAGTGAGGCGACAGTGTTGGCGTCCTCCTAAATATGGCCGTGCCTAAAGAAGAGTCGCAAAAATGTTGATAAGTTGTGTCTTAAATGAAATTTAAATAAGCATAATGTGTGGCACTTTGTAACAACCATTTGGGCGGTGGGGGTAACATATTTGTTCTTGCCATTTTGTTTAATCCCAATAAATTTACACCTTTAAAAAACTTTTAAAATTTAATTTATAGTAACATTAAACTAGCAGTGGACGTTTTTGAAAACAGGCAAAAATCTTCGATGCCTCTGTAACTAAAAATCGCCTTCATCATATGACTTTTTATTTTTGTTGAAGAGGTAGAGTTATGGTCCTAAAATTTCCTCCAAAATCCAGTTTTGACATAACCAGTCAATTTATAGCCGAGAAAATGACGTCTGATGAGAGGTCATTTTGTACAGAGTCTATGGGGAAGTTATTTAGGGTGTGAATTCCTACAAGATGCTCAACAAAAACAGACTTGAAAATATATTCATCTTGCCAATAATCTTGCAAGTCCTTTGCACTTAAAATTGGAAAGCAGGGCGTTTCCTCTCGCTAATAAGTACATGGGATGTCAGCGCTGAAACAATCATTTATCTTTCAGTATCTATAAAATTTTTACAAACAGTGAGAAATGCGTTGTGAAAAAATGCTCCAAATCTGAAAATTCCGGACTCAATCTACCCTAGCTGAAAGGTAATATTTTGTTCTTAAATAAAATTCTTAAAAGACAGAGTAAATAATATATGTTCTTCCTTGTAAAGGTATTTGATATTCGAATAGAATTGCATTAAACTATAATTCCAAGAGAATTAGTTGTACAAGATACTGTTAGACCATACAAAAGCCCTATAGAAAGTAGCAAATCATTTCTTTATAATGAAGTGAAAGAAATAAGTGATAAAAAATTATAATTTATGTACTTTATTATTTGGATCCCATACCCAATACAGTTCCAATGCCTGCTCCAATATAATGTAAAATTGAAGATTATGATGGGAGTGCCGATTACAGAAAAGATGCTGCGACTACGATTGATGATTAGAATAATCACAATGATGACGATGATGCTGACACTCATGATGATGAAGCGACAAGGAAGATGATGTGATGATGATGACGATGACACACAATGGTGGTGGTTGATGGTGGGGTTGGGTGCTGGCAATGGTTTGATGACAAGTCAGAGTTACAATAATAGTGACATCAATATGATTTTGTTGGTAATATAATGACATTTAATGACAATGCTGCGGCGGATGCTGGCTCTGTGATGATGTTGATGTAACAATTTCAAAATACAAGGAAGCCGCCACAAAATCCAACAGGGTGTGATGGGGGTTTTGAGGGTAAACGGACAAAAGAGTATGCAATTGGCTTAAAAGTCCAAATCTGGCCTGAAAATTAATATAAGAAATGGGCAACAATCCTCAAGAATCAAAAACCCTGTTTATTGTTAAAAAAACTGCTGCAATTGGAAATCGCATTAATGCAAGAATATAGATATGAACCAAACTACAATGCAAACAAGTAGCTAAAGATCCAAGCGCTTCACCATTCAAAAAAAATGTAGAAATTTATTTGAATACTATACTTTTTATTAGAAATTGGGGCAAAAAAAAATGAAAATGAAGTCAATGGTACTTTCATTATCACTGAGGCTGAACTTATATTGCATGGATAATAAGGTTGAACTTATTAAAAAAAGGATCAATAACAATTGGAAGATGCATTGCTCTGCTACAACAATAGAAATTTTTAATTTAATATCATAAGCTTTTTGTCTTCAGAAAAATAAATATAAAAATGAAATCTCCTGAATCAATTATAGTTCAATATGAATATAGTGAAGATAAAACTTTCCTCTACATGTATGTATTGTATTGTAGTTTCCTGAATTGATGAAACTTCTTGTTTTTCTTTATTATTGAAAATGTCATATTTTTTCTAATGTTACCATAGAACACAAACACTACAGTTATCAAAATTTGCACATTTTAGTGTATCTTGTATACTGCATAACCAGTCCGTCTATAAAAAGTACAAGGAATTTTAAAACCACAATAGGAGAGAATTACTATCTCCAAAATGCCTTAAGTTTAAAAAAAAAATACAACGGTCCTCAAACCGCTTGTGTCGCCTGCCGTCGCGGTTTGTGAATGATAGGCCTCACATAACATTTGACCTTGATATGTGACCTTTGACCTCATAAACAAATGAGGGTTTGCATGTAAGCTCCATAAACCAAGTTTGGTTCCAATTAAACTTCAACTTTTCAAATTAGGTCAATTTTACATTTTTAGCCTATTTTACAACTTGACCTCACATGACCTTTGACCTCGGTATGTGACATTTAACCTCATCAACAAATGGGGGATGCCAAGTTGCACCTGTGACCCAAGTTTGGTTTAAATCCATCGAAGTGTGTGGATATTACAGGCAAATGTTAACCCTTTTTCATATCAACAACAGACAACAACAGACATCAACAACAGTGGACAAAGTGATCCCTATGTGTCTTTCTGCCTTTAAAGCGGCACTGGCACATTTTCACAAAATATGAAATTTCTTCAATTTTCTCTCAAATGATAGGCTAAGCCATCGGAAGAACAGAAATATATTTTACACATAAAAATAACATACCCTAAAACAGATAGGGACATTGATATGAGGATAAAGACATCCAGGTAATTTGTAGGCCAACTTTTAAGTTTTCCATAACTTTAATCAACAAAAGGTATATTACATGAATATTTTGACTTGTATCTTGATATTAAACACCAAGGTTTATAGACCGGTCAAACAGTGCGCCATAGCGTGAGAAACATGGCATATGGAGTGCGTGTTTTGTGTTAAAAGCATTTTCGTCATCTGCTGAATTTAGCGGCGACGGAGACGTAAATTATAAAATTGTTTGTTTACCCATAAGGAAGCTGATTTGGTCTTAATCATTTCGGGGGAGGGCTTTTGTATATACAAGCTTTACAAAACCATGCAAAATATCATTGTGAAAAATCTTGAGGGCACACTATTTTCAAATGTGCAGTGTCTCTTAAGCAGGCGAACAAAAAGTAAAAGTAGTATACATGTTTTAATCACAATAACAAAATTTCAACATACATTTCCAACAAGATCTAAGCATGTCACAAAAGCCAGTGATGTAACATTAAGAGACACATAGATATGGGAAATGCGAATTTTGCATATATGTAGTAATGAGTTTTATGAGGACTAAAAGCACAAATCCACCTCTGTAGATAACATTTGGGGCCCGGTTTCACAAAGAATAGATCAATTGTGAGTTTGATTTATCAAGCGTAAACTCATCAAGCGTAAGTTTGAACTTGATTGAAGTTCAAACTTACGCTTGATCGAGTTACGCTTGATACAATGATCGTAAATCTTGTGAACGGGCCCCTGATTTACTTATTGATGTAAAACATTTTGCTTGAAAATTGCATATACACTATGAGTTACAAAATGTTAATCATTGGTCAGGTCATGATTTCTTTGAGGGCCTGTTAATGGTATCCTGGTAACCAGTACTACCTGACCATGACCGAGTTGTCGGCGGCTAAAACCGTCAACCCCCATCGAGTTTCTAAAGAAATCCGATTAGGAGGGTAGCTGGTTACCCTGGGTAGAATGAAAAAGAAGATTACCTACAAGGCGTCAGTCTGGAGGCTTGGCGGGCCATCCCGCGCATGTGCCGTGTACGGTGGCCATAGTTGCACAAAGGCTAGGCCCGCCGCCGAAAAACTGTGGATTGGCGGCAGGAAGGGCATCCGCGTCAACTATATTTTGCTCCCAATAAATCCTCACACAGCAGTATCGAGCATCAGCCCAGAAGCTTTTGGTTAGACGAACGAGATACCATATCGGAAAACAGGAAAATTCAGAGATAAATATAACTTTTTGCAAATTGAAAAGTAGGAAGGGGACCCGTTGTTGCGTTAGCACCCCACCCCCCCCCAACAGGAGAGGGTAAAGCTACTATGGGGGTCAAATGGTGAACTGATCTAAATCTAAATTAATAGCTCAAATTATTCTTAGGTAAGTAGGAGTAATAAAGTCAATTGGGTCACACGCGTGTGGTGATTCCTTTCCAAGATATTGAGAAAATAGGCTAAAGGTCATGGGTTATTTAAAGAAAGGTCACCCGTTGCCATACCCAGATTGTTTTAAATATTTTTTTAAATGTTTAAAGATATGAATTGCACGATAACTTTGCACTTGGGCAATCTCCTTGTGTGTTATAATGGAAGGGGTACCAAATTCCTTGTAGGACTCTATGGGGACGGGGACATTATACCCAAGGGGGTGAAACCCATGCAAAACCAGCGTCAGTGATGGGCGCTGACATTGGAATATGAATGGAATAATTATCAGTTTGGGTGCTGTATACACACATAATGTCAAGTCGATACAACCAACAATCAGCACACAATATCAGTTGTTGGCGTTGGTGCTATTGGGTGGTTAAAATATGTCCTACCCATGGCCACAAACGAATGAAATGAAACATCCAGTCGTATGATTTAAATAAACCGCCTCAAGAATACATATTTTCACCTAAGGCGCGCATTGATTATGAGAAAAAAGAGTATCTGAGCACAATGATCCAGGTTAAACTATTAGTACACCTGGCCAACCTCAACAAATAAATAATTTGTATCACTACCGAGTAGGGTATATGAAAAGCGGCACCTTCTTCCACATACTGTGGAAGAAGCGGAGGAGCCATTGCTTTCTATTGGGGTACTCTAGGTTTTCTTTGGTGTCGGCAAAACATGCGAGACGGTGAATTTCTAAATATTACGTAACGTTTTGACTATCTATCTATATAGAACCTCTTTGATTATACCCTTCCCTGTGAAAGGGAACCAACTATGCAAAATAAAAAGAATATTTTAAATCAGTATCATAATAGTTTAATATTTTTTACAAGAAATATGTATTACAATTGTTGACCTTTCTTGAAAAAACAAATGACCTTTAGCCTATTTCGACAAATATCGGAAATGAAGCACCCACACATATGGCACCCAAATTGACTTTTTTACTCCTGGTAAACCCTAAAGGAAAATTTGTGTAATTTCATTAATTAGAGCACTTCAAATATTGGACATGACCCCATAGTACCTTTACCCTCTCCTGGGGCTAAATGCAAACGGGTCTCCGCTCAGACTGTCATATTTTCAAAAAGTTAATTTTTCTCTGGATTTTCATGACTTCAGGTATGTGATCTCGTTCGTCTAACCAAAACCGGGGCTGACGGTCTAGTATGCGAGTGTGAGGTGTGCCGGCCACCCCCGTTGAGGAGGACAAAACAGGATTAAAACTTTGGTTGAACTTAACTAACTGAATTCTTTCGTAATGCCAAACCACACACACCAAATGCGGTTTTTTCAAAAATACATGGACTGACGATGGTCATGCCCCATCAAACACGAAGAATATATGAAAGTGTTAGTGGTTGTAAGCACTATGAGTTTCAGACCGTGAAAATTACCGTGAAAGGCACTTCCCGTGGAAAACACCTTGGAAACTTTACCGTGAATGAGAAATATACGGCATTTTACGTGAAAACTTCCCGGCACAATAAGGCTCAATTTGGCGGGGTTTTATTTGTATGCAGCATGCAAATTTGAAGCTATATATCGGATATGACAGCTACGGTCAGTATTAAGAGCTACTGGTTGTTCAGAAGTATCCCTTTGCTGTAATAATTAAATCACTCCTAATCCCCGGAAATATCAGTGTATAAAGGCAATGGGTCTATTGTAATGAGTCAAATATAATCAGGCTGAAAATACCGTGAAATTTCAGTGTTTTCAGCTTGGATAAGTCACAGTGAAGAGACCGTGAAACTTCATCATTGTGGCCTAAGTAACCAAGCATTACCGTAAATCACCGTTAAAAGAATGCGGGGAGGAAAAGTTGAGGATTTACAGTCGGTCTTCATTATTCATATTTTGCAAAATTTTAATGTTTAATACGTGTACAGAGCTACGTCACTTACGTGTTAACGATAGCTGCAGGCCGGGCCCGTTTGATAAGAAGTGTCTATAGGTCCTATCTCGCTCATGTTATAAAAATGGCGTAACAAATTAAAAGAAACGTAGGCCTATATTTCCCTAAAGGTCATAAGGAGATTTTTATATTGGGAGTCCTTAGGCCTACACCTATTTAATCTCGTAAGGTCCTTTTTCAAGTTTGTTTTGGCTAAATCCTGATATTTTTTTTGCAGGGGTTCTTACATCATCTGTACATGCGTCAAGAGCTAGAAGTCAGCGGAGTTAAGTTTTGATTATGATATTAGCTGTTTTATTTGAGCAGTACTCACGAAAAGTATCTCGATCAACCTTTCTGTAACTAATTTCCCAAAATCTTTAACTGGTTTCGGGTTTCATGAATATCCTTTTCTGGACATAAATATGATAAAATAGCCTGGTTAATGGGGTCCAATTTTCCTTACATCTAAAAAAAAAAACCCCTTGTCTTATCTTAGTTCAACCAAACTTGAAGTGAGTTCATTGGTTCATACACTTTAAATACAATTATGTTAATGAGGATCTTACTATTTGACGAGTTAAACACCACTTGACGCTGGACTACGGTTAAGCGTCACATAGGGTCATACCATATGAATTGACACGGCCTTAGTCAATTATTACATGGGACCAAAGTTGTCAAAAATACCTGAAAGCATGCGAGTGCTTGAGTGGAAAGAGAATAGAAGTGTTTCGTTTAACACTTAACACGTACGCCGCATATCAATAGTAACATGTTGCATTGCTAGATTATTAACACTCCGTATTAATTATTAAACATGGAACATATTCATTGTAAACACCTAAAACAACGCCAAACAAACAAAACATGTAACCATACAAGAAATGCAAAAGGTGGTAACCACCCCCTCAACCCTTCTTGTCGACGAGAAGTAATGATATTATTATTGCGTGTGAATTACACCTTTATCATGTTCCCAAAAGTCGTTTACTATATAGATGAGGATGGCTGCTGAGGGAACGAATTAAAGTTGCCAAGGGCAACTAGCACTGCGATAAACAGGATAGGCTATTAAAATATTACTGCTTCTGTGTGCGCAGTGGCGAGTAGGCCAGTGATGTATGGATTTCACCATATAGACGTGGTGAATTTGATTTTACATATTCTTTAAATTGCATTCGATGTTGAAGAAAACTACATAACTTTTTAGACAACACGAGGAGAAAGACACAGAAAGTTATAAGATTTTAATTAAGTTTGCGTGCCCCTATACAATAGTATCCAGGATTGACAGGATTGGCTAGCTTGGATTATTTTTTCCCGATGAGCCACACGTTCGGACTATAGTTTTTGGCGCCTGAGCCAACGGTGCGTGGATGGACAATAAATGTACGGAGTTCTTCCCATAGGTACAGAGCATCGTTTTGTTTTGCTCAGGAGGCAACGTCTTTATTTTAAGATCCTCGTATATATCAGGTGGGGTGTATGAATGCACGTGTGTAGCCTTTTACATCTGTGAAATTATGATCATTAATACATTGTCATCTTGTGGTGGCCTATGAAGCATATGGAAAATTTTTTCCTTTTTCCTGAAAAGGGTTTTATGCGTGGTGTGGTTGGGAAAATTATTTTTGGATCGCGTGCTCTTCATCTTTCCAATGAGTATCAATTCATTATTTAAATTGCCTCTTTTGGCATGTTGGGTTTCGACCTGCAGACCTGGCATTGTATGCAAGCGGGACGGCTCTGAAAATAGGCTTATTTAACGAAAAAGCGGCAATATACCCACAACATCAAAATTTTGTGTTATATCGGAAGTGTAGTATTTGAAATTATTGGAAGTGAAATCTGTAATACTTTGCTCAGGTAGAACAATGGATATAGGCTAATTTGCATACAATATGCATACGAAATTAGATATGCACGTACTAACAGAAAAATAGCTATAACATTATCAATTAAAGAGCTATCAATTTCGTTTCTTTTTAATTATTTAGCAAATGAATCTACCAAACTATTGTAAGAAAACTGACATAATATCTTTGATACAAATAAGTAAGGTCGATATTTTCGGAGTTTTACATATTTTTGTGATTCTGGATGCTATCTTTACTTATAAACTTTTATACATAATTTATATTATAATGTAAGTTTTTCTTCATAATGTGTATCCTATAACATTTTTCAAGAACGGTGAGCATTTTGAAGTGTTTTGATTGAATTTCGGCCGAGAAAATGCTTCGTTTCTCAGAGTGCAGGAAACCCCAAAATCTGTATACTGGTATTTACCGATCTGCGAGGCGTAACAGCCGCAATGTTGACCCTGAACATTTGAGGGGTTACGGCTGTGAAGCATGTGTCAGATACACCAAAATATTGTGCATTTGAAGATTATATCTGGTAGGGGGAAGGGGAAGGCCGACAAACGACCTACTTGTTCGCTATATCATTTACAAGCGAGATGAGTCTAATGAGTAAGATTCAAAGCGGGACCTTTGGGGTGCGGCGATAGAAGCGTCCGTGCCTCCTCCAAGTATCCCAACAGTTTATAAGCTTTAATAAAAGGTCATAACATACCGTATTGGATCGTATCGAGCGAGTAAATATGGATTTCTATGCGATTTTGGTCAAAATAAGGCCGGTGTTTATTGCTTAAAGTCCGCTTTCGTCTAAGGACTTAGGACCCACCCAGCACTGTAACTTTTTCAGAACGCCTAAAATGTAACACTTTATGAACACCTGACACTGAAGATTTCTGAAGTGTGAACACTTCAGACGCCTAAAAAAGGCCCAATGTCACTGGGGAAATAGCGGAAAGTAAGGCAAACTCTTTGAAAACCCTTCAAAACCGCCCAAAACTCTGATCTCGCAATTTTGTGAAATCTTGAGCAATTTACGGTAATTTTCGCGTATTCGCTAATTTTACGCTATCTTCTGCATTTTCCCAAGTGACATGGGGCCTGATGAGCAAATGTTGGCCATGTGTCCATTTATCTGCATTGCTATGCTAAATTAAAGCTCACTCCTTTTAACACGTATACCTGCACCAAGACCCCCCTTGACCCCCCCTTAAAAATAAAAATATTGTTTCCTTCTCCTCGCAATATACATTTTCATATCGTTTCCAAAACGATATCAATTTCAAACGATACTGGTTCACGTTTCGGCATAGAGTTAGCTTAAATCTATTTTCAAATAAGGAAAACAATAACATACTGGAGGATAAAATCACCCGTATCTTGCTTTCTTCAAAATGCTTACGATAGTCTTAAAATCGCTTTCAGATGATTTTGCGACCAAAAAAAATGACATAGTTCCGACTTGTTAAAATCAAAATTTAACATTTTGACTTTTCAGAAGAAAAAAGGGCGTGGCACCTGTACTTAAAGCTTAAGTGGAAATATGGGGTTGGAGGGGCTAAAAATGAACATTTAAAATTTGAAATAAGGAGAAAATTACCTTTCTTTTGCTTTTTGTTTGACAACAATCGGAACTTACGTTCAAAAGTTATGGTCGAAAATGTCGCCTTGCGACTTGAAAGTTCTTGTGTTATTTCTTATGTATTTTATTGTTTCCTCCAGCTGCGATATTTAAATTTTTAAGCTTTAAAAATTTATATCTCAACAAGTAATTATGCTTTTGACCTCTAATGTTCACAATTATTAATGAAAATTCAAGTGTTTACTTTGTAATTGATAACAATTTTAAAATAGCATTTCTAAAATATAATAAAAAATAAAAAACAGTGTTTCTAGACAAAATTGCCGATATCTCAGAAGTAAATTTTAACGATATGTCTTGGCTGCGCGCAAGATTTCTCAAAAACGATTAATCGTAACATGATGGGATAAAAGTAATTTAAAGCATATCAATAGGACTACTTACTGAACTAGAATAATTCCCCTAGCCCTATCAGAACTTGCTTTAAGGGGTCTCAACACTAAAAAAAATTAAAAATAATTATTTTGATTTTTTTAGTGTTGAGGCCCCTTAAATCAAGTTCTCATTCACAAACAAACAACAAACCAAGCAAACGATCAAATAAATTGTTAGCTTGTAAGAGGTAGAAATGGAGCAGAATCTTAGCAAAATGGGTGAAATCTTGCGAAAAAAAATGCAGAAACATACTCCGGATTTCATCAGACCGGACCGTTTGACTTGACAAGACTTGCTACAGGAAACAGGATCTTAATGGGGTACCACCCAATCCTCAGCCTCGACCCCAACACTCACCCTATCAAAGCCGATATTTGCTTTTAATACAAAAAGCATTACTATGGCTTGCTTACGCTTACCGGAATATTTTTGTATTATCTGTAATTTGTATATAAAATATATATATTCACAATTATACTGCTCGCGCTATAATGGTATGTCGGATTCCAATGAAATTTTGGAACCAAGATATATCGGTGATGGCAAAGACAGAATTAATTATGTTGTAATCGGGTGGGGCACCTTTAAACATGTTAAAATTTAATTCTTGCGACAAAGTTAAAGGCAAATACCAATATCTTAACATTAGCCTAATCTGGAGTAAATTTGAGATATTTTGGCGTGTTTTTGGCCATATTAACGTGATTGAGCTTTGAAAACCGGGTTGAATACAAAATAATAAAATATATATTTTAAATGTGCAACGATAAATTTCACATTATGAGGTGTCCCTAAATTATAAAAATTCTGATTTTTGCACCAATATAAAGCTATTTATCAAAAAAGTCCCCATGTGAAAGGATTAACCCTTGTCTACCTGAGCCATTTTTGTAACAGAACTCCCGAAGGGGGGTGGGGGGTGGTTGGGTGGTTACCAACCCCTGTGATTTTCGTTACTGAACATCCGATTCCTGTAAATTTGGTACCAAAGGATAGCTTAGAGTTTCTTCTTTCCATTGGTACCAAATTAAGTACAAGCATCCCCATTATGACGTCATTATGACGTCATATGTTGAGGAAAGTCCGAAAATGCTGAATATACGGTGAAAATGTATATTTCGCAATTCTAGCGACTCAAATACCTCATTATAGCACTAAAATGCTCTCATTTTATATGACTAATCATTTCCCATCAAATAGAGTCAAAAACCGCATGAAAATCTGATATTCCTAATATTTTTGGCGAAAAATTGAATTTTCCCCTATGTCTGTCTATGGAAATTGACAGTTTTGCTGACATGCGAACTTTATGACGTCATTGTGACGTAATACTAGGCATGTTGGTACTCCTTTTGGTATCAATGGAAAGAGGGGGACTATAGTACCAAAATCAAGTGCCTGCGATATTCCTGTGTTGTGCTAGGCATGTTGGTACTTCTCTCCCGAAAAGGGGGGGGGTGGTCCCCCATCCATCACTTTTGGATCACCCTTTATCTTACCTGTACCCCGGTGGATGTTTGTGTTTGGATGAAAAGGAGTGTAAAATGTCAATTGACAATTACATTAAATAATTTGTCACCAAAAAAGGGGGTTTTAGCAAGCCGGGGGGAAAACCATGCTCCGATGCAGTCGGCATACCGGCAATATCACAGTACTGAGACTGCTCTGTTACGGGTGCAGAATGACATCTTGACTGCTCTTGACAAACAAAAAGAGGCTGTACTAGTGTTACTGGACTTCAGCGCCGCCTTCGACACCATAGACCATAAACAGCTCCTAACCCGTCTAACTGAACGGTATGGGATTACTGGAAAAGCACTAAGTTGGTTCTCGTCTTACCTAGATGGCCGAACTCAATCTATATCAGTCAGAGGTGCTTCGTCAGATCCTGTGGCGGTAGATTGTGGAGTCCCACAGGGCTCGGTTACTGGACCGATTGACTTCATCTTGTTCAGTGCCCCACTACAGGATATCATAACTGCCCACGGTATTCAATTTTTTTTTTTTTTTTTTTTTTATGGAAATTGACAGTTTTGCTGACATGCGAACTTTATGACGTCATTGTGACGTAATACTAGGCATGTTGGTACTCCTTTTGGTATCAATGGAAAGAGGGGGACTATAGTACCAAAATCAAGTGCCTGCGATATTCCTGTGTTGTGCTAGGCATGTTGGTACTTCTCTCCCGAAAAGGGGGGGGGGGTGGTCCCCCATCCATCACTTTTGGATCACCCTTTATCTTACCTGTACCCCGGTGGATGTTTGTGTTTGGATGAAAAGGAGTGTAAAAAGTCAATTGACAATTACATTAAATAATTAATTTTGTCACCAAAAAAGGGGGTTTTAGCAAGCCGGGGGGAAAAACCTGAAGGGGGGTAACCACCCTCCATTCGGTTGACGAGGGTATGTTCTGTTGAAATTAAACAAATGAAAATCGCCGTTGATTTCACTTTCAAGGCATTCTAATCAAAGACAAGGAATAAGAAATCTACTGAAATCTATATGAAATCACTACATATGACACAATATATGCGTGCCCCAAAATATCTCGTTGCTCCTTTAAAATAGAACAAGCTACATATAGGAGTAGGAGTAACCAGCGATTCATAATGTGCGATCTTTTAACTACTGAAAAAGACCATTATACAGTGTTACATTATGTAAGAATAAAATGGTGCCATAGGTCTATCAGGATGATCAGTATGCGATGCATAAAATAGGGAAACTGAGTTCCGTATGTTTTTTTGTATTCAATGTTGTTTTCAATGTGTAAAAAAGGTAGCTAGGCCTATAGGAATCTGTTTAATTTCTTACCTAAACTATTATTTCCATATAAATACGTATAAGTCTAAAGATTTGAAAAACAAAATATTATTAGCATAATTGTGAAGGCATTAAACTCTGATTTGAAAAAAAAGTTTTATTTACTGAAGATAATGGCTGCGGGAAAGTCAACATTTTGGTAAACAGGCTCAACTTTCGAGACAATCAACCCTATTGTCTAAAGATCTACATCTTGAAAAAAAAAACTTTCGACAACCCCCCCCCAACAAAAAAAAATCAAATTCCTCGATACATCCTGGGATTATACTACCTCAAACCAATATGATCTTAGGCCAAGAAGAAAAAGGTTCGTCTCAGCTTCACGCTCGCATAGGCGCAAAAATCACATTTTTAGTGATTTTCAAGATAAACTGTTCAACACACAAAAAAAGAGATAATAGTCCACTCAATCTATGAAAAATGCTAGGTACACCTGGACAAAAATTGCTACAGAAGGTTTTCTTGCTGTAACTAGCAGTAAAGGATCTCCCAAACAACATATCAAAAAGGTAGAAAAAGGGAAGCCTGGCAAGACATGCTAATTTGAATTTATCTTACGTGGACGTATACGCCATATTTCGACAAAAGTATATAGCTCATAAATGCATATTTAGGGAGATTTTCCATTTCTGTTAGAATTGGAACATGTTTTGCATGGCTATGCCTGCAAGGTGTGTAGCACTTGCAATTGATATATTGAAAGTGGAAAGTGATGGTCATTATTCAAGATGGCCGCAATTTTCCCGACAAAATTA